>VXBT01012010.1:399621-423477 GCA_013400235.1 Oriolus oriolus | reverse complement strand
CACCTTCCCTTCCTGCACCTTCCCTTCCCTTCCTGCACCTTCCCACACCTTCCCTTCCCTTCCCACACCTTCCCTTCCTGCACCTTCCCTTCCCTTCCTGCACCTTCCCACACCTTCCCTTCCCTTCTCTTCCCGTCCCATCCCGTCCCGTCCCGTCATGGGTAGCTCTGACATTCCCAGCCGGCCTCTTTCCATCTCTGTTGTCCCACACCTCTGCCCCAGAAACGCCAAAAGATGGACTAACCAGACATCTGGGGGTTTCTCTGTCAGGGAGGGGTTTCTGAGTAACTGGGACAGTTGGAAATGTGGATTTGTAATTGACAAATCACACACAATTGGGGAGCCATCTTAAAGGAATATCCACTTACACCATTAAAACTGGTAGTAGGTAAAATGGGAAAATAAGCAAAAATGAGCCAACCACCACACTTAGCAGCCTTTTGTCTACATGAAACAAGTCTGTAACTTCATATGAAACTCAAGACTCTCTTTCACATAACTGTATTATTTTCCTAATAGTAAATAAAGAGTTTAAATTGGAGAGAAATTGAGGTTTCCACCTAAAAATAGCAGTCTGCTCTAAAAATCTGAATCCTGGCTTGTATGGGTTTTGATACTTGTTGCTCATGTCTCATCTTCCACAGAGCAGAGTTGAGTGCCTGGCTCGATGATATCAGCCTGATATCATCCAAATGGCAGTGCCAAGTGACATCATAAGTTTAGGAACTGCTGACAGCACACTATAGCCAACTCCAGATGGAGTATTTCCCCCTGGGACAAAACTAATATCAAAACCCAGCAGAAAAGTCTCTGAGTCACTTATGCTATCTCCATCAGAGTTGGAGGTGCAAAAAACATCTCCGTCAAACTGTTTGTCTTGCTGCCAGGCTGTGAAACAGATACATGTGCTGGATAGGAGCAATTTAATGATTCCTTCTCCACATAAAGTTGTTTTTTCCACAAGAAAACACAGCAGCAGAAGCAGAATATGCTGTTGCAGATCCCTGGTGTAGGAGGCCGTGGCTTGACGTTGCTCGCTGATGGAGATGGGCACATCCACACCTGAACCCGGTCTCAGGCTCTCTTTGAGCTGTTTTGAGAAATACAGCAGTTGTTGTGGGGTGTTTATGCCAAGACTTGGTTATTGCACGGTGAGTAGTCCTTCTGGCACTACGTCCTCATGGAAAAGCTGCAAAATGAACATTCCGGTTTACCAGCCCAGGGTCCTGGTTGCTGCTCCTTGGCTGGGCTCAGTGGACTCACTTTGATTATGCTGGGCCATGGGAGCTCTCCAGCAGGCAGTAAAACTTCAAACCAGCCCATTTCCATCCCCCATAGTTCCTCCTGGAGGAGCAAGGTCTGGCTGCTCAGTAGCACAGGAGCTTTTGAGCTCTCCTTGAGCTGAAGCTGCAAAGGACAGGCTGGAGCTGTGTACCCACACCAGTTGCTCAAACCCTGAGGAACAGAGCAGCAGGAAGATGTGTCAGTGGAGGCAGAAGGGACTGCAAGGGAGAATGGGGAAATCGTGGATCAAATTATCCTATTTCAGTAAAGTCTTCTCAAAAGAACATTTCCTAACAAACACCAAACACTGGAGTGATTTACAATATTTTCGTTGTTGCAAACATAAGTAATTTTGATGTAAAATACCTCAAATTAACCTGCAACATTTCAAGTGCAGGCAGGTTTAGAAATAGAACCCAGCAGCCCTGCATGCCAATCCCTCTGCCTCCTTCTATATTTGTAGCTTACATTTAAAACCCACATGGATCTGATTATAGACTTTGCAGAATGTTCTGCTTGTGGCAGCAAAATGATTTTTCTTTTAACTCTTGGTATCTCTCAACCCCAAGAGAAGAAAATTCAGCCATGATGTGGAAGAGAATTGGGAATTAATTAAATCCCGCAACATTAACAGTGTTGCAGTTGGAAAGCCATCAACACCTTGTAATCAGCCAACCCACAGAAATGTACTTCAAAGAAAAAACCAGCAACATCAGTCAGAAATAGAGTCCCACCTTCTGCTCCAACTCCTACCAGAAGCAGCAGAGCGTGGAGCCAGTGGAGCTGTGCTGAAGTGCACGGAAAGTTAGGGAGAGGGAGGAACCAGAACGTCTAAAATTAATACTGAAACAAGTCACCGGCAGGTCCTGAACTTGGAACTATTTTCAGATTGAATGTGTGTTCTCTAACTCAACCACACTTCTGAGTTAACAGAGCACATTTTGTCAGGGAAAGAGCTCTCAGGTGTTGCTTCTACCCACCTGTATATGCTTCATGAGCATATGAAAATGAGAGATATTTTTGGGTTTGCACCAAGACCCTGGCTGGTAGGATTAGCCCTGGCCAGAAACAAAGCCCAGAAATAGTGTTCTTCTTGGAAAACAGGTGAACAAATCCATCCTATTTTGCTTTCCAGTTGTTTCCCTGGTTTCAAAGATCTACAGGGTAAAGTGGGATGTGGAAAATAAAAGTCCTCCATCTGGATTACACTGCTCTGTGCTTGTTTGGACAAAGAAAGCCACAGATGTGACTGACATCAGTGTCTGGCAGGATCTGTCAGTGCCTCCTGCTTGATCCCTCACTTGCTCCCTTGTAGTCATGGTGGGATGAGGCAAGGACAGGTTGCAGAAAGTCTTGTCAAGTACCTGAAGACCTGTATTTTCTCTGGATATTGTGCCCCTACTCAGACACGTTTGGCCTCACAGCCTATGGCTTTGGCAGTAGGGAAAACAGTAACAGATTCATGATCATATTTCTTTGCAGCCAAACCTGAACCTCAGTCACACCTTTAACCTCAGTCACATTTGAACCTCAGTCACAGTTTGAACCTCAGACACCCCTTGAACCTCAGTCACGCGTGCCTGTAGATTATTTTATACTTACTGCGGTTCTCATCCCATTTCACTGCGACTTGCAGAAAACAATAACAGCTGATTGTCCAAAACAGCCTCTTTGCATGACATTTTGTAAACTTTTCATGGAAGAGTTGACCTTTTAAGTTACTAAAATGATGAGAGTGGAAACTGTACCAATCCAGCCCATTTTCTTTGTTCATTTTGCCTGCCATGAGATAAGTTTGGCATTTCAGGCCCTGTCACTTTGGTATCCAGCAGAAAGACCCATCTCTGGATAGGAAAGCACTCCACTGAGCATGTGGCTCCTTCCTTGACTGCTTTCCTCTCTCATGCAGCTCTGACAGCGGCAGCAGGGCGTGGGAAGCTGGAGGTGTGCAGGCTGCTCCTGGAGCAGGGTGCCGCGGTGGCACAGCCCAACCGCCGCGGGGTCGTCCCGCTCTTCAGCGCCGTCAGACAGGGCCACTGGCAGGTGAGTGGGGTCCTCATGCCCTGGGGTGGCCGTAGATGTTGGGTCAGGCCATCCCTTCCATCTTGCTGGAGTAGACATGGAGAAGACAAGCCTCAGCTCTTTTGGAGAATGGTCAGAGCAAAAAGAAGTGGTACTGATGCTTCAATCACCCCAAGCTCTGGCTGGCTACAGACAGTTTTGCCTAAGTCCTGTGTTATCAGAGAAACTTGGAATGGTTTGGGTTGGAAAAGATCTTAAAAGACCATCTGATTCCATCCCCCTGCCATGGGCAGGAACACCTTCCACTATCCCAGGGTGCTCCAAGCCCCATCCAGCCTGGCCTTGGACACTTCCAGGGATGGAGCAGCCGCAGCTTCTCTGGTTATCTCACCATTTGAGAAGCAAATGGGATGTTCATGACTTAGAAGAACATTTTTCCAGTCCTTACACCTCCCTTCCTTCTCATAATCCCTAATCATCCATCAGCAATCCCAGAGGGCACCATGCCTGGAGGGGTGGGAGTTTTTAGAACGTGGGATCTGCTCTGCTCTTCCTTGGCTCTGGCATCTTCTTAGCTGGGTCTCCATGTGTAACCTATGTCCTGGCTTGGTGTGTTGCAGATTGTGGATCTCCTGCTCACGCACGGCGCTGACGTGAACATGGCAGACAAGCAGGGCCGGACGCCACTGATGATGGCCGCGTCCGAGGGACACCTGGGCACTGTGGAGTTTCTGCTTGCACAAGGTTAGAGCATGTGTTGGGGACCAGCCATGGCACATCCCACCACATCAGCTCCAGCTCAGCTGGAGTTTGTGATGTCAGAGTGTGGATTGTAATCCCATGGCTGGGAGAGCACCATGGATGGAGGTTCCTGAGCACACCTGGAGCAAATATCCCCGTGCTGTGCTCCTCCACAAACAGGTTGTGCCAGCGGGCAGACCTTTTAGTCTGGTCTCAGCTGGGCAACCTCTGCAGACCAGGGATATGTCAGCTGGGATGAACAGGAATGTTCAGGAAATTCACATCACTCCCTCACTTGCTGAACATTCTAGAGGCAGAGAATCTCATGCCAGGAGGTTTAGAGTTTGCCTCCAGGAGAAAAGCACTGCAGCAGCAATTCATCCCAGCTGCTGGCAGGAGCATCCCGCAGGTCGCTGCAGCTTCTCAGAGGAGCAGAGCTGATAAAGATCATCTCTGCACACTCCAGAGCCAGAGCCCCGGCTGTGCCATGGCAACAGGAGTTGTCTTCATGCCATGAAGAGTAGTGTTCACTTAAAGCTGCTGTTCAGCTCTCATATCCGTATCCATGTGCCGTGTGGAGCAATGCTGACCCGTTGGTATGGCAGCACCATTTCCTCGTCCAAGAAAACGTCGAGTTCCCCTCTCCTTGGCTTGCAGTTGGCAGTAGTGTATCCCACAATGTTGTATTTATACTGGGTAAAGTTCAGGGGGAAATACTGCTGGAAATGGTGTACTTTTTGGTTAAGGGGAGGGGAGTGAAGAAAGGAAAATATGTGCTTTTTTATGAGAACTGAGATGAATTGACTTAATTCCCCATGGTGACCTGCTGAAACAGCAAAATGGTCTTCATCTCTGACTCACACAGGCTGGAATGGGGTTGGATTAAATTAAAAAAAAGCAGTTAAAAAGATGATGTCTCAGATGAGGGAAGTCAGATCCATCGTGCTGCTCAGATGTTTGCCAGGAAAGCCCACAGAGGTAGGCGTGAAAAAGTTTGTAGCTTGGTGTGAATCAACTCATTTGCCACAGTTCCCATCACTGTATTTGAAGTTGCCACAGAGGGTGGGATCTGTGGTGGGAGAAATGTTAATAAAGGAATTAATAATTATGTACAGAGCTCTCTGAAAACAAGCTGTCATTGCTGAGCAGAGGGTTTGTGGTAAACAGTGCTAAACAACGGAGAGCTCTGAAGTGAACTGCTGCTTGCTCTTTCAGGTGCCTCCATTTCTCTGATGGACAAAGAGGGCTTGACAGCCCTCAGCTGGGCCTGCCTGAAGGGCCACCTCCCCGTGGTGCGCTCACTGGTGGAGAATGGAGCGGCCACAGACCATGCGGACAAGAACGGCCGCACGCCACTGGATCTGGCAGCATTC
The DNA here is from genome assembly GCA_013400235.1 of Oriolus oriolus. Classification (NCBI taxonomy): domain Eukaryota; kingdom Metazoa; phylum Chordata; class Aves; order Passeriformes; family Corvidae; genus Oriolus; species Oriolus oriolus. The sequence goes on along the minus strand of VXBT01012010.1, from coordinate 418,057 downwards.
TACGGCGATGCTGAGGTGGTGAGTGGCCTGTGATACACCCAGACAAAATGGGCAGTTGGTGTAAAAGCCATAAAACCATACAGTTCAGCTTGATGTAGCAATAAACACATGGAGTCCTGGCCCTCCATATGGGAACGTGCTTCCATAGAAGCCGATCAGAGAATCCCAGAATGGTTTGAGTTGGAAGGGAACTTAAGGACCATCTCATTCCACTCCGTACCATGGCCAGGGACACCTTCCACTATCCCAGGTTGCTCCAAGCCCTGTCCAGCCTGGCCTTGAACACTTGAAGGGATGGGACAGCCACAGCTTCTCTGGGCACCCTGTACCAGGGACTCTACCACCACTGCAGGGAAGGATTTCTTCCTAATATCCAGTCAAAACCTACTGCTGGGCTTCTCATTGCAGGTTCAGTTCCTGGTGGACCATGGGGCCATGATCGAGCACGTTGACTACAGTGGGATGCGGCCCCTTGACAGAGCAGTGGGCTGCCGCAACACCTCGGTTGTCGTCACCCTCCTGAAGAAAGGAGCAAAGATAGGTACGGACAGGGGAACACTGCCATGGGCTCTGTGCTCAGGCAGGACTCAAGCAGTGGGGCTGGCATCCTAAAAAATACATGTATAACCCAGAGGCAGCCTCAGCCCTAGCCACTGCTTCACACTCTGAAAGCAGACGGCGAGTCAGGACCACTTGGTTCTCTTTAGTAAAATGGGGAGATTATTTTTTTTCCTGTCGTATTACTTAGCAAAAGTTAATCAATAAACAACTGTTTCTTTGGCAAGGTCTTTCTTCTGGTAATGCTTTTTCTATCTTTACTAGTCTGAGTTGCCAAGTGTATTCTGTCCATGCCTTGCTGTGAGCTGCTGTGTTCACTTGCTCTGTGTATGCTTCCAGACCTCAGTGTACCTGCACTGCGCCACACAGCTGCTCACGTTACATTTTCCTGTGAAAGGGGATTTTGCTGGTGCATTGGCTTCCTCGCTGCCTGCCTCTCACAGCTGCTTTTCTCCTTTTTTTTTTTTTCACCTTCATCCATTTTTTCCCCCTCTCTCCTACAACTTTTTGTTTTCTCCTTTCTTTGAAGGTTGTCAGACGTTACCGAGTCGCCCACGAGGTATATCTCATTGCTGTCAGCATCAGCTTCGATCTGATAGCTTTGTCAGCTTTGCTTTCTCCTGTTTGATTTAGCCTGCATGTGTCCCCAACACCTCTAATCTTTTAATTTACCTCACCTTCAAATAATTTTTTTAATGACTGTTGCAGAGAATAACTTGAACTCAAAAACTAACCTACTTCCCCCAAAACGTACTGAATCTACTTATAGAATATTGTTGACTTATTCTTCACCCACACTAATGAGTTGTCCTCAAATTTTTGCCACCCCTTCCCTCCCAGTATTAGTCCTTGAGATACAAGCTGGCTCTGCAGGGTGGCCTCTGTGCAGAGCCAGAGTGTCCCCAGCCCAACAACGCCTTCAGCACCAGCAGCACTTAGATACAACCTTTCCTTTGTCATTTTTTTTCTGCCTTAATGGATTTTCTACTCTAGTCTTTCACATCTTGTGAAGCTGGAAATCACAATCCACTTAACCACAAACCACTTATCAACAGTCAAACTGCAGATTCCCTAGTACACTTCCATAGATTTGAATTTAGAAATGCTTTTATGTAACCACTCTGATTTTTCCTTTAAATACAGTTTGTTTCCCCCATCTCAGCCTGTTCCACATTCAGCACTGCCCTCTTGTGGAAACAGCTCGATCCTTTCCCAGACCATGGGGATTAGCCTTAATGATGGCAAAGGAAAACCACTGCAATGGGGATGACGTTAATTTAGGTGCCAGAGGAATTGTCAGCTCAATCCTTTGGAGCACTCTGCCCTTTGACCTGCCAAGTTGTTCTCTCCAGCAGAAATTCCCACCCCAGGGTATTTTTTTTCCACCCAGCTTCCTACCACCCTTGCATTGTATGAGTTTTTTACCCATCATGCATCCTGTACACTACAGGTCCAGCAACATGGGCAATGGCAACCTCCAAACCAGACATCATGATCATCCTGTTGAGCAAGCTGATGGAGGAAGGAGACATGTTTTATAAGGTGAGAAGGGTGGGTTTGGGGACATGGAACAGATGCAACTTGCAGCATCACTTGGTGTGAGGTTTTGGCCGTGTTAGGTCAGTGGTTGGTTCTCCCCAGCCTGAATGGCTCTGTGATTCTAATGCTGTTGCCTTAACCCATGGCAAGTAAAAGCTCCCGCTCACAGCGTTCCTTGTGCTCCAGACTGTTTGGTTTCGGTTAGTGGGGTTGGAGAAGAGGGGATTGATTGCCCAGATCTGTAACAAAGCTGAAGCAAAGCCAAGTTGCTCTGGATTTGAGCCAGCACTTCATTTCCTATTTGAAAGCAGCAGGACCCAAGTGTTTGTTGGGAGTGCTGCTGCCATTGCATCAGGTCTGGCAGCCTTGTCATTACCTAGTGGGCTCACTGCTGGGGATCAAGGCAATGGGATAGAACATCCCAGAAAAACTCCTGGAATAAACTTCTTGCAATGAAAACAGGTCGTCAGGACACAGCTGGCTTTGTCATGTCCTTTAGCCCATGGGAGACATTCCACTGTTACAGTTAAGGAATCTTTTTTTGTTCTGTGTTTGTTTTAAGCCGATCTTTAAAACCTGGAGATTTGCACACACACAGAAAATGTGCAAGTACAACAATGATTCATTGTGAGGCTCAAAGGGTGAAGCAGAAAATATGCAAAGCTGGCATTGTAATAGGAGTTATCTGCCAGAGATACATGATACAGCTGAGAAACCTGAGTCTAGAAGTTTTTAAAACTTACTATTCATAGCTGCAAAATTTATGTCTGGGTCACGAGGAACTGTGTGTGTCCTAGATCCCATCCTGCCCTCTTTCTCTCACCCTGGCTGTTGGCTGCCCCCCTTCAGGGTGCACATCATTCCATCCCAAAATTAGTTGCCCAAAATAGCAAAGATGAGTCACCTTTGAAGGTGACTGTTGCATACCAATAGTTATAAATGGAACCCAGTTAACAGACTTAGATGTAGAGTTTTAAACATCTGAAGTCCAGGGAGGTGAGTCTCACCCTGTTTGTCCAAGTTCAGAGCCACAGCAGTGCCATAACGTTTATCTTTGCTATTGCAGAGGCTTCTCTGAGCCCCAGAGCTCCACCCAAAGTCCCACAATTTGTGTTCCTTACCCTCCTGGATGTGGATTAAGCTTTGGGTGGAGGGTGTTTTCCAGGAATGGGTAACTGATCACCCAGCTCAAAAGACCATCCAGCCAGGAACCAGATGGAGTTGTATCAAGTTAACACCATTTCACCACGTTTCCTGCTGTAGTGTGACAGCTCTGTATGAAGTGGGAGATCTCAACTTGTGCAAGGCATCTGCCTTTCCAGCTCAGATGTTCCCTTGATCAAATGTTCTGCGTTTCCTTTCTAGGAAAGAGCTAAATAGTGAAGTTGCACTTCCTTAGCCACCTAAAACACTGGTGGGGCTGGTGAGTGAGTTCTCTGCAGGGAAGTAAACTCAACCCAAGGATGAGTTTTGACATGTTTTCTTTCTAATAGAAAGGAAAAGTGAAAGAGGCTGCCCAGCGCTACCAGTATGCTCTGAAAAAATTCCCCAGAGAAGGGTTTGGAGAAGACCTGAAAACCTTCCGAGAGCTGAAGGTGTCGCTGCTTCTCAACCTCTCCCGGTGTCGAAGGAAAATGAATGTAAGTGTCCCCTCTTTTCATGTCCTTAAGCACAACCCGACAGCTTTGTGCCTCTGCAGAGACATGTCCACCCCTAATCATGCTTTGGCCTCTCAGATCTCTCCTCTCTGTAACCTGGTTGTCCTTCACAGAGCACTGACATTTTATAATTCCAAAGCAGTAATGATTTAATATGCATTTCAGATGATTAAAAATTCATTGCTTGTGTTTATAGCTCTTTGAATTTTTTATTACTCCCTTTTGATGATGATGTTCACATCGTCACATGGGGGTGGAGGCATTTTTCCAGATTCTGGGGCAGCAGTGAGGAGGAGCCAGGAGATGTGCTCCTTTGAATACTAATTAATTTCAAATGAAGGAGCATATGCTTAGGGGGTTAGCACTTCCCCAGGGCAGTGACTCATCCAGAAACACCCCCACAAGACTCCCTCTCGTCCCAGAACTTCCAGATCCCTGTCACTCTCCCCACTCCAATCTGGCAGCATCCAGCAACCGGCTCGTGCAGATGCCTGTTCTACCAGCTCACAAATGCCATCTTCCCTGGCTTGGCGTGCAGGGGCTTTCACCTCCACAAGTTGAAGTCCCCATAAATTCAAAAAGCGACATCACCAAGGTCATGAGCCAGCAAAGGTTACACGGGAGGAGAAGGAGCTTTTGGGACACCTTCATTTCTTTTTCTGTGAGGAAAAAAGATGGAAAACAATAGGAGTGAAATCTTAATGCTGGTGAACAAACACAGTTTGGAGAAAAAGTGCGAACCTTCTCTTTAAACCAGCCAATTCACAGCTAAGCAACTCCAGCTCTTGTCCTGTGCTTTGAGGACAAGATTTTTTGGTTTATCATTAGCTGGGGAATGCCAGGTTTTGTGATGGAAATTTCAGAGGGTTGTAATTGCTCCTGCAGTTTTTGCACCTATAGATGAGGCCGTAAAGGTACCTGTCTCATGACTGCATTCATGTTCAGTTCAGTCTGTAGGACAATAACTCCTCAGTAACTGCTACTGCAGGTCAAACAGAAGTATAAGCTTCCCCAGGCAGGGCATGCCCGTAGCAAGAGTTGGCCTCACAAGTTTTTGAACAAGTCAGGAGCAGCCCTATTCAGTCATTTCTCCCAGAGTTGCTCAGGTCATAGCCCAATGCAGCAATCCAAAGCAGTGTTTGGCTGTGAAATGGAATTGTCCCCACTAGGAGGAGTTCTCCTTCACAAGTGCTGAGCTTCAGCTGAGCTTAGTGGGACATGCAGCATTCAGGACAAGGCAAGGGAGGGTGGCGACAGGGTCTGAACCAGAGCTGATAGTGCAGTCTTACAGCACTTCCCCTGGAAAGCAGCCAGAGCAGTCCCATCCCACACTGTCACCTTCTCCCTGCTCCCAAACTATCCTCCCAGGTGAGCTGTCATGGAGAAGTGAGGAACAGTGGGACTGATAGGAGACCTTTGCCAGGCAAGTCCTGTTTGTAGCTAATGCAGCCCTGTCCTTCACAGGCAGTTTTCTTCAGCCCCTTGAAGAATGTCAGTGTGTTCAGGGAAGCAGAAGGGCCTGGGAAAGGTTTCCTATTGCTTTCAGCTATGGAAAAAAATCGTTCATGAGATAACATCCCAGCCTCTGCAAGACCAGATGTTTCCTCAAGACTGTAGGTTGTTGGAAAGGGATTTACATGCACTTGCTGGGGACACAGTGAGGCTTGCTGGCCTCTGTGGGTGATGACAGCAACTTGCGTTAACCACGCCTGAGTCTTTGGAAATGCCATCATAGCTCCCTGTCTGTAAATGGTGGTGAATCCATGTGAAACATTCCAATACCATTGAGTTTTCCATGCAATATGAAAAAAAGAAGTCCATACTATGTTTGTTTTCTTCCCATGCTGTATGTATTCTTGTTTCTAAATTTATTCAGTTAACTTACCTGCACACTTACTCAAATGGCAGGATTTTGGAATGGCGGAGGAATTTGCCACTAAAGCCCTGGAGCTGAAACCGAAATCTTACGAAGCTTACTATGCAAGAGCAAGGGCCAAACGCAGCAGCAGGTGAGGAGGGGCAGAGAGAAGGGTGTGAGGGGCCAGTCTCTGCAAGCCTGTCACATCACGTGTGGGCACCCACCCTGCAAAGGCAGGCAGTGCCCCCATGGGAAGAAATGGCCAAGGAACGTTCATTAGCGAGATCACAAACTTCCTGAACTCCAGAGTAATGCCCTCCCTCATTTGGTGATTTCTGAATCCAAATGTTTTGAGAGGTTTGTTGTTGTGGAACTTTGTCTGGACATCTTACAACACTGGAGACCTGGACACTAAAGTGGGGTGTTCTTTGTTTCAAAGTACACTTTAGTTTGACCACAACTTGCGCTCAAAGCAGAATATGACTCATGGCCTGTGTTGTGCAAGAGGGCAGACTCATTCATCACAGTGGTCTCCTCTAGTCTTAAAATCTGTGCGTCTCTGTCCTGCAGCCCTTTCTGACCAGCAGATGCTGCTGACCAGCTGGGCAGTGGCTGCAGGCAGGCACTGGCCAGGGAGCCTATAGCCAGAACTTGTGCCCAGGGCACTGCAGCCAGCTCCTGGAGAGCTGCAGCACAGGGATCTCCCTTGTTCACCTACCTCCGTGAAGGCTAAAAGATGTGAGATCCATTTGCCATTTCTAATGAGCAGGAGCGCTGCTTGGGAGTCCTGTTCTCAAGGACTGGGCACCCTGCCACTGCATCTCTGTTTAATTGGCAACCATAATGTCTCACATGGCAGGTGTGTGAGCCCCTCTCTGCAAACATCCCAGCTCAGCAGACACCACCACTGTGTGACATTCCATGCTGGAGGAAAGTGTGGAACTGGGCCCCTGGCCCAGCTGGTGCAGGTCCACCAGGTCCTGATGTGGGAGGTGAAGCCATAACCTTCTGTTCCACAGAGGAGCCTTGCAAGCTGAGCCACACACACACCTCATGCCTTCCCTTTAGTGGTTTCCTCTGCATTGTTTCCAGAACGTTATGGGGAACCTTAGGACCCATGTTCCTCTCCAGATTATATCAGCCTCCCACATACCAGTGTCCTTTTCTTCCAGAAACAATCAGACAACAGGAACTGTCACCACTTTGGCTTTGCTTCTCTCCGTCCCAGTCTATGCCCAGCAGCACCCCTGGTAGAAGAGGAGGTTTTTCCTTCTTCACCTGATCTTCAATGGCTTGTACAAAAGATTAGGCCAGTGTTGGGAGGTGCTGCGGGGATCACTGATGGGGAGCTTTTCCCCCATCTGGGTGGGTTTTCCCAGATCACAGTCATGTTCAAACACACAGTTTTGCTCCAAAGTGAACAGTGTCCCTGTAAAAGACAACCCCCTTCCCAAACCCCCACCTCCCTGTCACGCCTCCTAGGCTGGCCTTTCTCTCACAAAGGCTTCCCTGGGCAGCTCGCAGCCTCTGGCACATTGCTTGGTTCCTTCATTCCAAAGAAGTTAGCCAAATCCACTGTAAAACTGGAGAGACAAGCCTTGCCCAGAGCGCTGACCTGTGGGAGCCCCTGAGCTCTGGAGCCAGGCCTGACGCTGTGTGGTCTTGGCATCAGGCAGAAGTTAAATTTTCACTGGCGTAAGTGGTTGTAGTTCTGTCAGAGCTTGTTTACAGCAGTGGTGAGCTGGGTTTGCAGTGATCAGTGTGTTGGTGTCCCCTTTGCTAACACAGAGGTGAAGCTCGTGGTGGTGCTAGGGGGAGTAATTAATTAGCCCCTAACGTACGCTGCAGAGGACAGGCATGTTTGCTAGTCTGGGTTGTGCCATCTCAGGACTGTGTTCCCTTCTTCTCCAGAATTTTCCCTCTGTTTGGATAACATAAATCCAAGGGAGGCCCATAAGGCAGTGTGTGAGAGGTGCAGCAAGCAGTAGCAATCACAGATCTCTCCCTCAGTAACATACACAAGCCACTTTATCCCCCTGGAATCTCTGAAAACAGCTCCATCCAAATCCAGAGTACTTTCAGTTCTCATTTCTGTTCCTTTGTCAAGCAGGCAGTTTTCAGCAGCCCTGGAGGACCTGAACGAGGCCATCAAGCTGTGTCCTAACAACCGTGAGATCCAGCGGCTGCTGATGCGGGTGGAGGAGGAGTGCAGGCAGGTGCAGCAGCAGCAGCAGCAACAGCAGCAGCAGCAGCAGCAGCAGCAGCAGCAGCAGCAGCAGCCGCCCCTGCCACTCCCAGCAGAGCCAGAACCCGAAGGCCAGCATGAAGAGCTGTATTCTGTGCAAGATATCTTTGAGGAGGAATACCTAGAGCAGGATGTAGAAAACGTTTCCATTGGCTTGCAGACAGAGTCCAGGCCAAACCAAGGGCTGCCCATCATCCAGAGCCCACCCCCATCTCCAGCTCACAGGGACCCAGCCTATATTTCCGGCTCACCTCTTGGCTCTCATCAGGTCTTTGATTTCAGGTCCAACAGCTCAGTGGGTTCACCGACCAGGCAGGGGTACCAGTCCACATCTCCTGCTCTGTCTCCGACCCACCAAAACTCACATTACAGACCCAGTCCTCCACACACATCCCCAGCTCACCAGGGCTCCACTTACCGCTTCAGCCCCCCTCCTGTCGGAAGCCAAGGGAAGGAGTATCAGAGCCCACCACCATCTCCCCTTCGCAGAGGCCCCCAGTATCGCGCCAGTCCCCCCGCAGAGAGCATGAGTGTTTATAGGTCGCAGTCTGGCTCCCCAGTCCGTTACCAGCAGGAACCCAGTGGGGTCACCCAGCTCCCCGGCAGACCCAAGTCTCCGCTATCCAAGATGACGCAGAGATCCTTCCAGATGCCGCAGCTCCCCGTGGCCGTGCCACAGCCGGGGCTGAGGCTGCAGCCAGCCAAGGCACAGATTGTGAGGAGCAATCAGCCCAGCTCTGCTGTCCATTCCAGTACTGTCATCCCAACTGGTGCATACAGCCAGGTTGCCCACTCGATGGCCAGCAAGTACCAGTCATCATCAGGGGACATGGGGGTCAGCCAGAGCCGGCTGGTCTACCAGGGCTCCATCGGGGGCATCGTGGGTGACAGCAGGCCTGTGCAGCACGTACAGGCGAGTCTCAGCGCTGGAGCCATCTGTCAACACGGAGGGCTGGCCAAAGAAGACCTTCCACAGAGACCATCCTCAGCATACAGAGGGGGGATGAGATACAGCCAGACACCTCAGATTGGGCGAAGCCAATCCGCCTCCTACTATCCAGTGTGCCACTCGAAGCTTGACCTGGAGCGATCCCTCCCTGCCAACCAGCTGGGCTCTCCAGATGTGTCTCATCTCATAAGAAGGCCCATCACAGTCAATCCCAGCGAAATCAAGCCTCACCCACCGACTCCAAGGCCTCTACTCCACTCTCAGAGCGTTGGCCTCCGCTTTTCCCCTTCCAGCAATAGCATCTCCTCCACCTCCAACCTGACTCCCAACTTTCGTCCCTCTGCTTCAATTCAGCAAATGGAGATTCCCCTCAAGCCAGCCTACGACAGATCGTGCGATGAGCTGTCTCCAGTCTCACCCACGCAGGGAGGCTACCCCAGTGAGCCAGCCCGTTCCCGGACCACGCCATTCATGGGAATCATAGATAAAACTGCTCGGACTCAGCAGTACCCACATCTCCATCAGCAGAACCGGACCTGGGCTGTGTCGTCAGTGGACGCTGTCATTAGTCCTACGTCTCCTGGCAATCTGCCCCAGCCAGAATCCTTTAGCCCACCCTCTTCAATCAGCAACATTGCCTTTTATAACAAAACCAACAATGCACAGAATGGCCATTTGCTAGAGGAAGACTATTACAGCCCCCATGGGATGCTGGCCAATGGGTCCCGAGGAGACCTCCTGGAGAGAGTCACCCAAGCCTCCTCGTACCCCGACGTCAAGGTGGCAAGGACGCTGCCCGTGGCACAGGCCTACCAGGATAACCTGTACAGGCAGCTCTCCAGGGACTCCAGGCAAGGGCAGACATCCCCAATCAAACCAAAGAGACCATTTGTGGAGTCTAATGTGTAAAAGACACTTGTTGGAGTGAGACCCTCATGTTTTCAGCACACACTTCCAAGCTTGATTTCCATGCATATTATTATTATTATTATTATTATTATTATTATTATTATTTTTATTTCTCTTTGGTAGCTACATGACCAAGTTTCTCCGGTACTTTATGTGATGGTCAGACAGCCATGCACGTGCTCCAGCCCTTTCGTTCCCCGGCTGACTTTGAAGCCAACATCAGCCGAGCCAGTATCGTTTGCCCAATTCCAGCAAAGTTCCAACCAGGATATCTTAGTCCATGGTGCGGGGTGGTCCAGAGATATCCCTACGCAGCAGGAGGTAACCAGCTCTTTTTCAAGGGACAATTGCCTTGGATTTTCATTGGTTTATATTGTCTCAATGATCTCTTACTCATCTCTGATGGTAATTCCTAGGGAATTCCACAGGAGCCTTTCCCAAGGCTGCATCCACAGGTCCCCGTGCCAGCCAGGTCATTTGGCTCTTTGCCCCAAAAAGCAGATTACCCTTGGTGATGTGATTTAACACCAGTAGCTATGCACAGCACCCACAACACCCATCCTGATTCTGCTGGTTTACAGCGCTTTCCTTCCTTATTTGACTTGTCATTGGCCAGAAGACATGGGGATCACACAGCACTTTGCTGCTTTCCAAGTACCTACCAGGTGCCCTCACACTGATTTCTTTGCTCTGGGGCATTTTACAAGCATTGAGGGATTAAGGTTGGCCCTTTGTTATCTGTTTTAATCAGCCAAGGGAATTGGCAGGAACCTCTTATGCATGAACTGGGATTGCACTGACTTCTTCACACTGTTGGCAGACTGCACCTCACCCACAGTGTTTGCATGGGGAAAGTTAGTGTTGGGGCCTTCATCTGGGGGGGATTTATCACTTTCAAGGAAAAGCAAAAATCTGACTTAGGAAATTAAATTCAAGGAGGAAAATTGTAATTCTTAAATTTGTTTTACATTATTTTATGATGAGGATGTAGAACATGGCGTGGTGGGCCCAGAAGAGGAAGGGTCCTTCTGCAATCCCAGCCCTGCAGCATCCCTTGCCTCTGGCTCGCTCCTGACAGGGAGCAGGGGCTGTAGCAAGGGCTATGCTCCTCTAAGATCCTCTGTTCTCAAAATCCTGGAAAGGGACACCATGTTCCATATCTGTACATGGTAGAGACAATGTGTTGCTTTTTGAGAAGCTGTAGTTAAGAGAGACCTATTTATAATTTATTTATGTTATCTATTTCAGGACATTTTCCCGTTCGGGTTGGGTTTTTTCTGTTATTTTCAGTTTGGTAATCAAATGCAAGTCACATCAAGATGACGTGAAAAGCAGGGGCTGGTTCCAAAATCCTTTTTATAGAATTTTCAATAATTTTTCAATTATTTGCTGAGAATTTCTTTTGAGGTGGGGGGAAGAACTTCCTTTACTGATTCCTTTATTCCTGGTGGGTTTGTAATCCACCTTTTCCGTTCCTGAGGGTGAAGGGTGGGATGACGGCAGGGAGAGTGATAACGCTGTAGCTTGTTTTAAAGCAAACTAGTGCCTGTTGCCCAATGCCGAACCTCGCTCATATCAACTCATCGGAGCGATTCAGTGCTGAGCAGGGGAGCGATACCTTCTGGGGTCTCCAAAGGGCTACTGTGAATCGATTGCAAGACTTGAACCAAATCACGGGCTCCAACCTGCGCTGGTGTGAGTGAGCATATCCCAGCGCCACATCACTGCAGCTGCACCCATTCACACCAGCTCAGGACAGGGTCCAGAACTCATTAAGCAAACCCTGGCTTCGATGGGCCTTTTTTTTTCCCCTGTTGTGTGTGGCTCAGCACATCTCATTGCTGTTTCATTGCCTAATTTGCTCAGAGCAAGCTGGGACGTGCACACATTGGACCAGGGGAGGCTTGTGTCTCATAGACACATGGAGAGCATTTGGATGGGCGGTTCCTCTATGAGTTTTGGCGATTTTGAGGGTCTCTTGGGCCATTTGGTCTTTGTCAAAGCCAGTATTTGGATTGAGGTTGGTGTTTTCTTCCTTTAGGTGCAACCCAGTGCTGACTTTTTGCTTTATCCCAGGGCTTTGTAAAATGGGGGGTCTGGTTGGGACCCCCTTGAAGGGGCGGGTACCCCGTGAGAACACCCAGTTCTGTGCAGTTTCTCTCCTTGAAAATGGGGTGTGATGGTTATCTTTCTTCCTCTCTTTTTTGAAACAACATGCTCTGTTTTGTAAGGAAGAACCGATTTCTCCTCCACATCCCGCACAGCCATAGCTGGGAGACATATCCTGGGTCTGGAGCAGCATCAGTCACTTTGCTCAGTGCTTCCCATCCTCCAGCTTTCTGCCTGAGTGAGTGGCTTCCTACCTTTAGTTGCTTCTTTGAAAGGAAAAAGTAACGCAGTTCAGCCCTGTTCCTGTTTTATCCGGCCAAGTGAGACACACTGCGGCCGTGGGTGGCTCCTCTCCACTGCCACGCCAACAGGGTGGTCCAGGAGCAGTGACAGGAGAACTGCCCGTGCTTTGCTTTGGCTCCTCACTGCCTTGTCCTCCCAGTCCTGTCCTTCAAAGCATCCCCTCACAGCACTCCTGTGTGTAACTTTTCAGTTTCTGAAGATGTTTTAAGGGAAAAAGAAAACAGCTCACACTTTTAACACAACCACAAAGCTGAAGTAGGCTTGAAACACTGCGGTGTGCAGGTTTTTTCACAACTCCACATGTTACATTTTTCACAGGATTCTTGCACTAATGGTTTTCCATCTGTTCTCTCTGTAAATGGGTGCACTTTACTGTTTGAATTTGTTACTATGATAAATACTGGATATTTAAGTGTGAGTAGTGTCTTCATTAGAAAAATAGCAAAACAGCTCATGTCTCAGTGTATTTTTCAAAAAAAAAAGAAGAAAAAAGAAAAGAAACGAAGCAATGAATAATAACATTTATAGCACAAGAACTGACTCCTGTATATAAGCATCAACAGATTGAGTAATTTTTGAATACTAAATTATTTGCAGTGGTTTTAAAGCCCTTCCCCAGCAATTCTCTTAGGGACAGTTGAGGCAGGATGGCTGCTGTGGTCACCAGGTGGGTAAGGAGCACATTTCTTCCTGGAAAAGCTATTCTTGCTCAGTCCCCTGTGTCTTCAAAGTTGTGATTTGGGCTTTGCATGAGGAGAAGCAGAGGTCATTCTGTGTTGTGCTGGCATGGACCCATTGTGCTTGGGGGAGCACAAGGTCAGATCTCACCCTGAGGGCCCTTCATCCTCTACTCTTAGATCTTGGTCTGACAAGCCCAGGCCACACTGCGGGATCACACTCAGTTTCAGACATTGTGCTGTCCTGTACATCTGTGCTACGTATTTAATTACTCTTTGAGTAATTAAGATGCAGGACGATGCTGCCAGCCGGTGTCTTCATGCCCTCCCAGCTGCAGTGGTACCACTGGCAAGCCCCATCTTCGAGCAAGTAGGATTTTGGGTGCACCGAGTAAAGCAGGTCAATGTCTTGATGACATTGAAACTCCAGTTTTCGTTCTTGAGGTGCATGGGGAAGGCAATTCCAAAAGTGATGCTGAAGCTGACCCCTTTCTTTAGCCAACCTTCCCACCAGGTGTCTCTCATCCTCACCTGTAGCTGCTCTGAGACCTGAGTGTGCCACCACAGAGCTGGAATCTTCTCTCCCAGCATCAGGTGTGGATGTCTGCCCCACTTCAGTGGAGATTCACTGGCTCTTGCTTTCCTCCCAGGTCAGGGGGATGCTGTGGTCCCAGGGGAGGGGACACCCACCTGGTGGGGGCTCTGCAGGGTCCCCCCAGCCAGGCTGGGAGCGGCATCAGAGGGCTTTGGACATAGTCTTGAGTGAGCATCAAAGTGCTTAGGAAAGTGAGGGTTTTACAAAGACAGATCCTTTGGAATCTGTCTCCAAAGAAGGCACAGCCTGAGCTGCCTTCTCTGTGTCACTGTTTGGGAGGACTGTGCCAGCTCCAACAGTCTGAGACGTGTGTCTGTCCATCTGTCTGTCTGCTGTGGCACCAGTGCCCAGCTGGGCCTGTCTGAGCACTGAACTTTTTGGTTATTTTTCTTTAACTTGGCTGTAAAGAAAACCGTGTGGCTGGTGTGAACACATGAGCGTGCGTATGCCAAACACCAGAGTCGTACTGGGATTAGGTCTGGAAGCAGGGTGGGTAGTAAACTGGGAGTAATTCAGGCCCCTTTACAAAGGTTGCTGTATATTCAGGGTTACCCAGGAGAAGTCTAGCTAAAACCGAAGTGCCAGCTCCGCCTTACCTAGAGAACCAAGCAAGCCGGCGTGCCTGCTCATCCTCCACCTTCCTCGCCCGCGGGGGTCCATAGTGAGCTGTTGCGAGCTCCTTGGTGGTTGTACTTTGCTGTAGTCTTGGGAATTCAAGATAACTCTTCTGCCGGGATATCAGTGTTTACCCAAGGGCTTAGGGGAAGAGCTGCTGTACCTGCTGGGAGCTCTGCAAATCAATGCCTTCACCCCGTGCCAGCTGCGCTGCACAGGCTGGTGGGGGGGTGTGTTGGACACAAAGCACAATGGTTGAAAGTGAATCTGCGTTTTTTTCAGCTTTGTGTGAATAATTGCTGGATTTTCATTCAATCAAACTCTTTTTTCTAATATAAACCACTAAGGGCTCAATTCTTTAGCAAGATGCGTTCGTGTCCAACTCTTGACTATACAGCTGGATCTCACCACAACTGGTACAGACCGACCCGAGAGGAGCACAGCGAGCGCGGCCATCACCGGGAAAGCCAACAGACACCCAACCCACCCACCGTATCCTTCCTCCTCATTTTCTAGCTGTCATTGTACTGGGGAGTCAGCAGCCAGGTCCCATCTGAGGGGATCGCATCCTGTGGTTGTGAAAACAGAGGGCTGCTTTGCCAAAAGACTTTGTCCCTTTGGGTGATGCTGTCCAGGGACAGTGGTGGGGAGGCAAGTCAGGGTTGGGATGGGTAAGTGGGAAAGCCTCGTGCCCATGGGTCTCCACAGGTCTGCCTCGCTGTGCACTGCTCAGCCAGACACTGAGAGCAGCACTGTGTGCTACATAAAGTCCATTGTGTCACTACACCGATAACCCAGAGACTCGTGTGGACTCTGCCAGTACTGCCGGGCTCATCCCTGTCCAGCCTTTTCTTTGCCATAATGTTGCATTTAGTGTTCCATCTCCTTTCTGTCTTCACATCCGAGAGGCTCTGAGTTGGGTACAAACACGTCCAGTAAACCCACCTTGTGCTTTGTTCAACTCCCTGGTTGCCATCCTCTGAGACGCTTGCTGGGAAGAACTTTAAGACACTTAAATTTTCCTTTAGCTTTTCTATAATTCTGATGTAAAGGACTTTCTCTCTGTACAGTATATTACCTAATGCATGTTCTATTCTCTCTGATATATTGAACACCACACAGTTGTGATATTGTGCAGTGGGAAGAGCAGCCCCTGCCAACAGCAGAGGCCTTCGCCTCTCATCTCTAAGGAAAGAAGAAAACATATTTTTTCCTTTGCTGTATTTGCTTGAGCAGAGTTTTCTTGTCTGTACATGTGAGCTGTGAGATAGATGTGAAAAGTTCAAAAGAATGCATTTCCCCCCCAATGTATACAGATTGTAATCTGTACAATGAAAACTGTATGTATGAAAAAATGTACTTATTTATAAATGGTTAACACTTGGAAATTGTGTCTGGGCTTCTGTTTTTCCCATGCTGGGGTCAGTGAAGGAGTGTTCTGATGCTTCTCTGTGGAAATGACGGTGTGAGGGTTGGGTGTCACAGTCACTGCATGGGGGTGGGGACAGGGACCTGGGAACCACCAGGTGTGGGAGGCGACAGAGGCAGCGCTTACTGCTGCCACTGGCAAAGGCATGTAATAATGTAGTGGGTAATAATTATAACATCCACTGCGTGGTCAGACCCCGGAGATGTCCCCATGGGGTCCCTCACACAGCCACCACTGAGGTCTGCAGTGCTGGACAGGACAATCCCACCCCTAATGTGCACCCACCCTCCCCAACCCCTCAGGCAGCTCCTCTCCCTGCCGCCCTCGGCGTGTGGGAACTCGAGGGTACCCCACAACTGTGATGGGGGAGCAGTCAGGAGAAGGACAGGGTTAGCTGCAGACATTTATTAGGTTGGGAGCATCCACTGAGCAAACACATCATGCATGGGGAGAAAACACTTCAGACACGAAGCTGCTGAACCTGCACAGGCATAGGGTCACTCCCGGAGAGCCCTTCAGGGGAGCATCCTCCACAAGTGGCCATGCTGGAGGGTGAGGGGCTGCCAGTGAGTGGGGCAAACATCCCTCTGCCCACTGGGAACAGGCTGTAGGCTTTGGCTGCCCACAGCACGGAAATCTCTGCTCCCGCTCCCTGTCCCCAGAGCAACAAAGAGCCTGGAGACCCCTCTCCTTTGTGCCCCTGCCAGCCCCTGCCCTGCCTGCAGCACTGCCATTCCCACAGAGCTGGGACGGGTTTGGGGTCACCAGGGGCTGGGCAGGGCAGAGCTAAGGATGATTAAGGCCAAGTGAGGCTGAGTCCAGTGGGCATCATTGCACAAAGCATGTCCTTCCCCAGCTGTTGTCATCATCCTGGGCCAGGCAGAGATGCAAACCACCAGGGACAGGGCACACAGGAACATTTCAGATGTCACAAGGAGCCCATGCTGGGGACCAGGAGCTGGGGACATCACTGGCTGCCACCACCAGGGCTCTCGCCCTCTGTCAGGGTCTTGAAGTCCATGGACAGGGCCATCTCCTCGGCCAGCGGCGGGCGCTTCCACTCCTCCCGTGTCAGCACGTAGCTCACCACCAGCCCGAAGGCCACCAGCAGCACCCCCAGGGTGTTGGCCAGGATGCCCTCAGGCACAAAGTGGCTGTAGGAATCACTGTGGGGGTGGAGAGGGATGCTCAAGCCTTAAGGGATGGGTGGCCTGTCCCTACCCTGGCTGGGACCCTCTCTTCATCCTCATCCTTATTCCTATCCTTCAGGCACACACCTTGGGAAAGGTCCCTTCCTCCTCAGAGCAGGAGGAGTGTTGGTGTTTTGCTCAGTTTTGGGAGAGACACTTGTTGACAGCAGATGAAGCTGGTGCCACAATCCTGTACTAGGGCTACAGGCAGCCCAGTACCCTCCCTGCCAGAGGGAACTGGCTCCTGCGGTGTCTCATAGCCCTGTCCCCACAGTGCTGGGGCTGGGGGGACCCCAGTGTGCAGCTGGGGCCATCCTCCAGCTATGAGGGCAGAGGCCTCACGGACATGAATGTCCTGGGTGGTTCTGAAAACACCTGGACACAGGAAGGTGGCACTGGGCATTTTATCCACATTCCCAAAGAAAGCTGTTGTAGGATCCAGCCCCTTGTTAAACATCATCTGGTAAGTGACTCAGCTGCAGCAGAAATAAAGGCCTCGAGGGGAGTTTTAAGAGCCACAGATTGAGCAGGGACTGGGGCATCCCTCTGCTGGAGGTCTGGGGGGGCACCCCCCGCCCCAGCTTGGTCACCCACCTGATTTTGAAGAGGAGCATCTCAGTGATGCCCAACAAGCAGGAGGTGATGGAGAGGATGAAGAGGGCAATGCCAAAGAAGATATGCTGGGGCTTGTACCGTCCTCTCAGCATGAAGGAGGTACCGGGGAACAGAAAAAAACCACAGCCCAGGAGCCACTGTGGGGACACAGGGATGTCACAGGCGCTGCGGAGTCCCTGCCCTCCCGGGGGGCCAGGGGCTCGCCAGCCCTCACCTGCAGGAGGTAGAGCACAAAGGCAGCCATCCCACACCAGGAGTGCAGGCTGTACATGTCGGGGATGCCCTTGGTCCGGTGCGACTCGAAGACAGCGATGATGCCTGCAGAGAAGAGCCCATCACCACCAGGGCCACATCCTGCCCTATCCACCCACCCCAGCCCGGCACTCACCCACGAGGGCAATGACCAGTGCCAGGCCGTGGAGCAGCACGTGCAGCGCCTTGGTGGAGCGCTTGGCTTCGTGCCTGAACACCCGGTACACCAGGAGAGCTGTACAGAGAGGGTACATGAGCATACACAGGGATCACCCACCTCCCTAGGTGGCACCCAGCATCGCCCAGGGATGCTGGAGCACCTTCCCCGTGTCTTTTGTCACCACTTGGTCCCCTTTGTTCCCTGCCCAACCACAGCTCCAGGCTTTGGAGGCTGCAGCTGGGACAGGGCACGTGTCCCACCATCGTGCTCACCGTCACCTTGGAGGAACACCATGCCCAGCACCATGCACAGGGGGTGGGCGTTGAACTGGAGGGGGCTGTGCCAGGCCACGCCGCCCCGGTAGCGGCCCAGCCAGGCACCTGTGGTGGCCAGGAGAGTCAGGCCCAGCAGCTGCGACACGGCCACGTACGCCGAGAGCCCGGTGGGGCTGGTGGGCGGCGGGGCCCCATCCATGGCAGCCTGCAGGGACAGAGAGGAGGGGGCAGCGAAGCCACAGCGGCCCCAAGTGACAGCAGGTCCTGGTTGGCCGGACCTCAGGTAGGGTCCTGCTCCGAGCAGCGTCCGGCACGTCCGCTCCACCCTCACCTGCCACGGAGCCAGACGCTTCCTGGTCTCGCTGCGTCACCCACACCTGGAGGTGGCTCCCAGCCGCCACGGCACACCCACCCCCGTGCTCCTGCATCTCCTGCCTGCTCCTGGGCTCCTGTCCAGTCTTCCTGTCCCTGCCAGCCTGCTCCTGTCCTTTTCCCCACCC
>VXBT01012010.1:372838-397468 GCA_013400235.1 Oriolus oriolus | reverse complement strand
CCCTCCCCCCGCCCCCGCCGTGTCTGTGTGTCCGTGTCCCTGTGTCTGTCCCCGTGTGTGACACCACTAGATGTCACCAGGAGCCCGCGGCGCGCATCGCCCTGGGGAGGGAAGGACCGCCCAGAGGATCTGGAGCATCCTCGGCCCTGGATCACCCGTAGGAGACAGAGAGACCAGGCACAGACCGGGTGGGAACGGCAGCATCCTTAGGGCTGGACCCCCAGAGGAACCCGGGGGACCCCCAGAGCCAGAGAACCCACGAGAGCCAGCACACCCCTACCCGCGGCAGGGTTTGCCGCACCNACCCGTGGCAGGGTTTGCAGCACCCTCTGCCCTGGACCACCCATGGCAGCTTTGGCAGCTTGGAGCATCCCGGTACCTGGAGTGGCTGGTGCGATCTGATGCTCCCCTGGTGCAGAAGATCAGGTGCAACAGCCTCTCCTGGGGTGCAGGGCCGCTCCCCTAGCCCTTCCCTTGGGCACTCGGGGCTGCTCTCACTCACACAGAAACCCTGAGTAAAGGCACCTGAAGTCCCTGCTGAGACTCCCACCAACATCCCCATTCCCTTCTCCCCCCACCAGGGACTTGTGCCGTGGGGCACAAACCCCAGGAGCTGGGGACCCACTGCCACCACCACGGCATGATTCATCAGAGCTGAAACCCTGGCGCAGCCCCAGAGCCTGACGGAAACCTGACACATCGACAGCAAAGTCCGGGCCCTGCTGCAGCCTGGGGCAGAGTCCCAAAGCCACCACCTCAAGCAGGGGGAGGTGAGGTACGAGATACAGGGTACAGCGCTGCCAGGGGATCCACTGTCACCACCCGGCCTGCACTGGGGCTTTATCACCAGTTGGAAAATGGTTTACCAGAGTCATCTGCTAAAGCCATAAAAGCCACCATAAACTGCAAACCTTGAGCCATTGGGCTGTGCCATGGCTGGGATGGGCTGACCGGGGCGCTGGGCAGAGCAGAGGGAGGATTCCCCCCACCACAGCCCAGCTGAGATCCTTGGAAAATCCTCAAAGGGGATGAGATTTGGGGATTCATCCTTTAGGATACTAGGCAAGACATAAAATTTTGCCCTGATGGGAGCAGCACTGTGTAACCCAATACCAAACAGCTTTAGAAATGTTTATAAACATGTGTCCAGCAGAACTATCTCAACTTCCAGCAGACAAGGAAAGAGAGCAGCCCTTAAGCCTTCAGGATTAAACGAACGTGGATCTTGTCCCATCCACACAGCAGGGACAATGGCAGTGTTTGCTTAGGGACCACGGTGGCAGCCGATCCGAGGACAAACGAGCCGTTTCACTGCCGAGTTCCTCTTACCAGGGATCAGCAGCCATTTGTAATGAGCTCTTTAATTAAAGGCATTGCTGGGGACATAATGGCTTTATTAAATCTGCCTGAGCTTTCCCCGAGCTGGAGGTAAGGAAATCCTCCCGGCACTGCTGGAATGGGGACGTGCCAGTCAGGGACCAGAACCAGTGCTGGCTGTCCTGGCATGGACCTGCAGGCTGAGGGGATGCTTGGGGCTGCTTGGGCTGCTCAGGGCTGCTGAGGAATGTTCAGGGATGTTCAGTGATGCTCAGGGATGGTCAGGAATGCTTGGGGCTGCCTGAGGATGTCAGGGATGCTTGGGGAATGTTCAGGGATGCTTAAAGGTGTTCAAGGATGCTCAGGTGTGCTCGGGACTGCCACAGCTTCCTTCACATCAGTGAGTTGAAGTGGCTCTGGAGATGCTGCTCCAGCTTCCCAGCTATTGGCCAAGCCTGGCACCCGTTCCAGGTTTGTCCTGGGCTGTCAAGAATCCAGGGATCAATAAGAGCACCATCAACTGATAATTCATGGTAAAACCAGCAGCTCTTGTCCTTGCCCAACTGCTCCTCCCACCCTGGCACGGGCAGCTTCCCTCTCTCCACCACAGATTATTAAATTACCATTTTGCTGATCTAACTTCTTTTGGTTGGTTTCCTTCTTCTCCTTCCTAAGTCAAATTTTTATTGCTAAGAAATGCTAATTTGCAAGATGCCTCCCCCAAGGATTGCAATTCAAGAGCCCAGCTGCCTCGGAGGAGCCAAGGTGCAGCCTGAAACAACCTCAGCTGCTGCTGTTCCATGTGAAACCCCAAACCTGGGGCTAAATTAACGGTTTTTCACTAAATGTAAGAGAAAAAATGACAGTCATGTTGGAAGGCTCAGTGGCTGCTGCCAAGAGGGTGGCTGAAGGGTGGCTTGGGATTAAGCACTGGGTCACATCAAGAGGGTTGATCTCCAACTCCCTGGGCTGCTGTGAAGGCTGAGAAACAGGTAATTCCCAGCTGGGACAAAGCTTTCTGAAGAACTTGGCTCCTTCCCTGGCTGCAAATAAGCTGGGAAAGACTCTGGTTCTTCTCCTGGCAGCAATTAAGCCACCCTGTCCTCCTCCTCACCAGGAACACAACTTTCCTGCGTGGGGCGGGCGATACAATCAGCCCAGTGCAGCTCCTGCAAACACTTCATCTCCTTCAGAAGAGGCTGAAGGAGCATTTATGGTGATTTTTTAATAGCAGCTTGGATAAACAGCGGTGATAACCCGCGCCGGGCTCCCAGAGGATGATTAATGCTCCCAGAACAGTCACGCTCGCTCGCCTCAGGGCTGGGATTGTTTTCATTTATTAAAGAAGGGGAGGGGGGAAAGGGAATAATGGACTTTGCCATGTTTTATTGGGTTGATGGGTGCGGAGGGAACACTTTGGCCTCTTTGGTCACCCTGTATCATGCCCAGCTCTGGCTGAGTGGCAAAGATGGGGGATGGAGTGATGAAGGATAAGGGATGAAGGATGAAGGACAAAGAATGAAGGATGAAAGATGAAAGATGAGAAATTAAGGTCGAGGGAGGAGGGATGAAGGAGGACAAATGAAGGATGAAGGACAAAGAATTAGCAGTGGTTTCTGGCCAGGTTTTTACTTCTTGCCCTGTAATGTTCCTGACTGTGCCCGGCACTGCGCACATACCCTGCACTGTGGCTGGGGGCTCCCCAGGGGCTGGACTATTGGGACCTCACATTTATTTATGACCCTCCCAAAACTTGGGAATCATTTAGGAGCCCTGAGCCTTCAGCATGCTGCACATTCAGGGCCTTGCAGTGTCACAGCACATCCTCGGGGCTCTCTGTGCAATGGGCACCTCCCTGGGCTGCTGGCACTGGTCCCAGTCTGGGAATGAGGCTGAGGAGATCTGATGGTGAAAACCGCATGTCCATCCCCTTCCCACTCACCTCCAGCCCCACTGAGCTGCCCAGCTGGGCAAAAGCTGGGACACATAGTCCCTCCAGGCTGCCCCGAGCAGCCAGCCCAGAACACAAGTGTCCCAACACCTGCGCCAGGTCCAGTCTGCCTGGGACAATAAACCCTTGTCCTAGGGCAGGAGTGTGTGGAAAGAGTTTTTATGGGGTGGGGTGGAAATTGTGATGACAAGGAGCTTTCTGCTGCATTCCACTGAATGTGCACTTCGAGTGATAAAGCAACACTTGCTGCCATGGGGCCAAGGTGAGCTCCCCCACAGCCCATTGCCCCCATCCCCACTCAGGGGGGACACACCAGGCTTTCAACACACCTTAAATCCAGGGAAAAGCTGGTAACAGCCTCACAGTGTTGCCAAAAGTGCTCAGCAGAGACCTTTTGCAGTCAGGCAGCAGGAGCAAGGACTTCTGGGTCCCTTTTGCAATTACAGTCCCCAAATCCAGGTGACATCGAGGGGTTCCACCAGCCTCAACACTCACTGGAACCACTGAAAATTATTTTAGCAATCAGAAATCTGAAATAAATGGTAAAAAGCCCGATTGCTTGGGAAGTTTCTTTTATTTTTTGGGAAGGATCAGAAAAAAGCTGTTTGTTTAGATGAAAAATTTGGACTGGAGAGGTGTTTCTTCCCCTCTCTCTCATGGCAGCGTCACCACAGCTGGGAAAGCAGCTTAGCGAATTATACGCTATGATAATTGATTGAGTTCATCAGTAAATAAAGCAGCAGCCTTTCAACTCAGGGTCTGGAGAGGGAGGAAAAAATTCTCAATGCAGTGGTTTGTACCAACACGTGCAGGAGTCGTCATGCCCACGAAACCAGAGCCACCAGGAAAAGTAACATACAGGGCTGCAGTCTAGACTAAAAAAACCTCTTTTTGGGTTTAAATAAGGAAGGAATAATTTCTCTACAAAAGGGAATCCTTTCTCTCTCCTCCAGAAGCTTCTTGGTTCTTCAGAGAGATGGATCAGACAGAAGTTATGAAGCAATCTTGAACCCTTTGAGAAATGGTGGGAGACAGAAGCCAAAAATGTGGTTTATAGCGAAAGAAGGGGAAAATGAGCTTGAGCATCCTCAGCCAGAGGCCTTAGGGCTGGGATACACCCACATAAATCACCAAATCTTCCCAGCCAGCACCAGGACCATCCCCAAATTCCTCCTCCTTTGCTGCACCACACCTGCTCACCATCTCCCATCACACCACAATCATGGACACCTTGCAGCTCCCCTAAGAAATATTTACTGTCAAAATTCCTTATTTCTTTCTTTTGGGATATCTGGGCTGCACCAGTGAGTGCCCCTTCCAACACTGCTGACTGTGGGGAGGGAGATTTTGCAGGTCTGGCAGGCCAAGGAACTGACCCAAAATGCTGAGAGCAAGTCCTGCTCCCTCATGTGTGACGGACCACCGCGATGTCACCACTGCCGCGCTGTGGTGACAGTCCGGCCCTGGCACACCTGTTCACTCACACGCACCCAAGGGAGGGGGAGGACAAAGTCTCCACGGAGTGATGACGGCGATGCAAACTGATGGGAAGCATCCTCTGGCCCAGGGCAGCTGCCGGGGACACCACGCCTCGCCCAGTGTCCCCCAGCCCCCATCCCCACGAGCTGTTCTGCATCCGTCTCCGTGGCAACGCCTTTTTCACATTCTTCAATATCTCCTGCCCCTCTGGTCTGTGGTGCTGGCAGCGCTGGATACCCTGCAGGCTGGGAGCAGATGGATGTCCATCACCCAGCCCAGCATCCCTGAGGCGGATGGGGAGAGCAGGGACTGGTCCCACTGCTCCACAGAACACCCACAGGTAACTCTGAACCCATCCTTGGTGGGTGCTGGAGCACAGAATGGATTTGGGGCAGCACAGAGGTAGGAACGAGCTTCTGGCAGCTTGAAGGCATCACACCTGCCTTCCTGGACCAACGGCCACGTCACCCGCCAGTGCGTCTCCTTCATGTGGGATATTTTCCTGCCTGATGCAGCTGGAGTTTTATAGGATAGGATGACACAGAGCTGTGGGCATCCTTGGAGATGCAGCCTTCAAGAGGAACTTCTTCTCCCAAGTGAAGTTCAGCAGCAGCAGCAGCCCCTCTTGCACCAACCTTGAAAGACACTCTTGTGTAAAATGATGGAGCGCTGCCCTTCTCCTGCGGGATCATCCAGTGGACACATCAGCCTTGAAAAAGGCCTCATATGCTGGGATTTCTGGACACCAGTGGTATTGTACAGACTGTTTCAGCCTCACTGCTCTCCTGAAACTCCCACTGGTGCCAGAGGCCGCACCGCGACCCGGAGCCGGGAAAACCCCTCCCTGGTGCAGCTGGAAACGGAGACTGGAGGGGGCCAGGAAATCTCCATTCACTGGAGCTTGGTCTCCAGCCAAACTGGAGCCAAACCAACCATTTTTTTCCAACTTCCCAGAAAACTGAACTTTGCACAGAACTGTGGCTGGTGGGGAAAGGGGTCAGCAAGGGGGGCTGGAGACAGATTCTGACTTTGTCTCCAGCTCCATGATGTCCAGGCTCGCAGGTGGTGCCACTGCACCAACCCCATGGGAGAGCGCCCATGGGTTTGGGGTCAGAGGGATGAAGAATTTTCCTGTGCCCACATCAGCCTGTGCAGGTGGAAGGTGCCAGAAGAGGGTGTGAAGCTGGGATTCTTGGAGTGAGGTTTAATAGACATCAGAGGGTTATAGTCTTCTAAGTCCATTTTTTTTGGAAAGGGCTCTGCACATCCCACAGGGTCCCCAGTGCTGACAAGAGGACTTGTCCCTTTTTGAATGGCCACACCGTCCCCATGGAGTCACTCCAGTGACTCACTCCAAGGGGCCGTGATGGTGTCCAGCTGCTCTGCAGCTCCCAGCAGGGACAAAAGGTCAAGAGGTTTCCCTCTGCTCCCCCCAAAAGAAGCTCTCTCTATGGCAGGTGTTCACTGTGTCCCTATGGGCTGGTTGCTCCAGCAAGAAGTGATGGGCTCAGTCAGCCCAGGGCCTAAGTTCAGCCCAGGCACCATTCCCAGGGCTGAGGTCAGGCCCTGGGGAAAATGGACTTAGTTGATTAAATAGAAAACAAAACAAAACAAATGAACTATCGAGCCCACCAACATGGGTCTGGTTTTCATTTTGAAGGAACTTTTTGTTACTCGTTTGTCATCAGCCTAATTCCTCCAACTCCAAAACACTCGGTGATGTGATTTCCTCCACAGCCAGGAGAAATACTCTGTTTCTTTGGCAAATGAGGTTATGCCAGGAAGGGGGTCACTTTGGCAGGAAGCAGTGTGAGATGGACCTTGGCTGTGTCCCACAGGAGCAGTTTCCCTCCTGCACTTGCCCTTGTGGCCCACCGCAGGTGGCCAGGGTGTTGCTTAGGGGCGTCTGTCGGGCGCGGAGAGATGTCCTGCCAGGGACCAGTTGAGCTGGATCCCCGTGCGCCAAGTCAGGAGGGGACTGGGACCCGGCAGGGATGGAACTGCGTCTCACCCACCCCATCCACCCCAGCCTTTCTTCTTTTTTTTCTGCCTTTCCCTTGATTCTCCTCCACCTCCTTCCCTCCCTCCTGTCCCAGCCCCTTCCCCTTCCCTCCCGGCAGCGCCAGGAGCCAAAAGGACTTTGCACCCCAAGGCAGCGCTCGCTCCCCGCTACTTCCCGCAAGCCTTGGAGCCGCCGAAGGGAGAGCAGAATGCTCCGGTCTTATCTGCGAGGGGAGGCAGGCTCGGTGGGCAGGGTTTGCGCGAAAGCTGCTGGCTTATAAGCAGCCGGCAGCGGAGGCAAAGCTGTCTCGGAAGGCACCGAACGGGGCCCCCTCCGTGCAGCGCTCCCGCCGCGATGCCCCCGGCGCTGGGGCTGCTGCTCTGGCTGAGCCTGGCAGGTGCCCTTCGGCCTGGCCTCGAGCCCCCCCAGCATGCCACCACCGAGGACGGGGCCACCTTGTTCGCCAGAGACTACAACAGCACGGCCGAGCTCGTCCTCTTCGACAGCGTCTCAGCCAGCTGGAATTACAACACCAACCTGACGGCCGAAAATGCCGCTCTGCAGGTGGGTGGCGGGACGGGGGCGATGCTACCACGGGGGTGTCCCCAGCACCGGGGACTGGGGGGGCTGGGTCACGGTGGAGACACTTGGTGTGGTTCCCTTCCTCCCTGCGGGCTTCTGTTCTCAGCACTTCAGGCTGGCAAACCAGTGCTGGGACTTGTAGTCCAGGAGCCTCAGGGTTTTGCCCCAAATTGGTTTTCAGAGAGACTCTGCCCCAGAGTGACAGCTCTGGTCCCAGAGCAGAGTCCGGGTTATTTTTAGAGGTGATTGCCTCCTCCCAGCACCTTCCACTTTCCTTTACCCCTTCCCAGAACTGGGTCAGGTGTCAATTGTCCCTGTCCCCATCCCTGCCCAGTGTCACCACATCCCAGTGCTGGGGGTTTTCATTTGGGGCAGACACCAGGACCCCAAAGTGCACAAGCAGCTGGGTGGCATCGGGACTGAGGCTGCCACCTCTTGTCCCTGTGTCCCCAGCCCACGGGGACAAAGACAGCTTTGGGAAAGCACTCCAGGCTATAGGGAATTAGACACTAGCCCAGCTACTCGCGGGCAGAGCCCCTGCGGGGAGCAGCGCTGTGTGCATCCCACAGGCATGTGTGTGTTTTCCCGGGGTTTTCCATGTGTCTGGGTTGTGTTTAGTGGGGCAGGGACCTGGAGCAGCTCTGGGTCTGCTCTCGGTTGGGTGAGCTGCAGCACAGCCCAGGCCAGGGGATGGTAGTGCCTGGGCAGGCTGCAGGGGTTTCCCCGGCCCCAGCCGTGCTCAGGGAGCTGCCAGTGGCCCCAGCACGGGGTCATGGACAAGTCACTGGGTGCAGCTCGGGGTGCATCTGCCAGCCCTGTGGCTACAGGTGCACAAGGGTCAGTGCAGCCCATACGTGACCACGGTGTGTTCAGCAAGCCCAGTATCACACAGGGGCTGCCACACAGCCCTGAACCCTCCAGATCCTGTGGGGATGGGAGCACAGTGTGCCCTGTGCCAGAAGGAAATGCGTTTTCCTGCGTAGGGGAAAGACCACTGCCAGGTCTGGCCACTGCCAATTTGGCAGGACACTCAAGAGGGCCCAGGTGCCCCTTCAGCCTTTTTTTGTCGAGCTGATGTGATGTCTGGGCAGATGTCCAGCACTAGCTGCAGATGTGGGGCTGGGGACCTTGGGGTCGAGCAGGAACATCCCAGCCACACTGAGTCCAAGGCTAGGGCCAGGAGGGCACCTTGCATGGACTTTTCTCAAAAGGCATTTTCAGACCAGCTTTCCCCACCTTTCTGCGCTATTAAATGTGTGAGGATCACATCCAGGAGCTCCATGCTCCCTGCTAAGCCAGCCTAAGTAGAGGAGGGGATCTGAACCCCTGAGATCAGTCCATGATGGGGCAGCAGGGCAGTGTGGTGGGATGGGGAGTCACTGACTGCTAAAGGAATAACAGCTGGCCAGCAGGACCCAAAAGGTTGGATTTGGGGAATCTGGGAAAGCATTGGGCCAGGCAAACCCTACACATCTATAACACAAGAGGGGCTGAGTCAGGCCACCAGGGCATGGGCAGCTCCAGGGCCTGCCATGAAAGGGACATAAGGGGCAGGAGGCCAAAGGCAGGGGCAGGGAAGGACAGAGGGACGCTGGACGGACAGATAGATGCACCATCTCTCGCAAGCTGGGTTCTGAGCGATGGGGTTTGGAGGCTGCTCATGTTTGGGTGCAGAACTTCTGCAGGTGCCTGGGCCAAGGCACTTCCAGTGTCCTGAGTTGCATCCTGAGTCTTCACCATGCACCCAGGAGCAGGGAGGGACTAGGGTGGGGGTTTTGGTAGGGAGGCTTTGGAGCTGCGGGTGTGAAGGGGCTTCTGAGCCCCACACAGAGGCATCCCCTCCAGAGAGAGATCCCAGATGCGGGGGTGAAGGGCCAGAACTGGTGGGCACGGCCATGGCAAGGGAGTCTCAGGCAGCACCGCTGACCTCAACTCACTCCACCAGAGCTGTCAGGAGAATTTAGGGTACAATTTGCCTGACCAAACACAGGCACCTGTTCAAGGAGAAGACAAAACACAGCTGGACTCTGCTTCCTCCAGCTCTTCCAGCTCTGCGTGGGGTCTGGGAAGGGGCAAAGGCATCCCCTGTTCAGAGGGCTGGTGCAAGAGCAGGGTGTCTGTGGGGCTGGCACATCCTGGCATGTTGGGGGATTGGGGCCAGTTGGTACCAGTGATGCTGTGGGCACTGGGATGTCCAAGGGAAGCAGTGGGAGCAGTGCTGGGTAGCCAGGGGCACCTGGCACTTTTGGCATTCCCACCCCCGTGTCCCACAGCTGCGTGGGTATCTGCCTCGGGCAGCCTCCGACTCTGCTGCACCACAACTCCCTTCCTTCCCTGCTGCCTGCTGAGGGAATGTGAAGATTAAAATAAAACAAACAAGCCATGTTGAAGCCAGGCAAAAAATGCCACAAGTCACAGCTAATGAGCTCCATAAATCACACCAGGACGGCACATGGACACTGACCAGACACTCTGCACCACCTCACTCCACCTGTGTTGGGCCAGGACACTCTCAAAAATCACAGTTTCCTGAAAATACAGCTGACACTGACCAGGCTGGGATACAACCACCTGCAATGCACCCCATCCCAACATCGTGGCCACAGCTCCAGCTGCCTAACTAACCCCCCACAGTGCCAGAAGCTTCCTGACAGCCCATGGCCCTGGGAAGGGAGATCGGGGCTGGCAGCAGTTGCATGACAGTGAGACACCCAAAACCAGGAACTCAGAGCAAATGGGTGAACCCCAGATGTGGCATTTACAGGTCACGGGGTTCAGACAGCCAAAGGAGAAATGTATGGAAAGAGAAGTGTACAGACATAGTGAGGACATATTGGAAGGAGAAAGGTGAATGTGGCACCTTTTTAGTTATCTTTAGGGCTTCTGTGAAGGTGAGAAAATGCAGGAATAGAAATAAAATTAAGCCAGACCTCAGAGCTCCCTCTGAAACCAGGGTCTGGCAGGTGTCAAAGCCAGGCCGGGAGCACCCGCACACCCTGACCTCATGGCCTGGACACCCAGTCCCAGCATTCCCATCCTGTATGAGACCCTGGAGCTCCCTCCAAAACACCCACACAGGCCACCTTAGTGGGAGCTCATCGGGAGCTCCACAGGCGAGCGGGGGCTGCAGACACTGCTGTGCCGGCTGGAAGCTGCTGTCTCTACCCTTGGGTGCCATGGACTGGGGACAGCCCTGCCTGTCACTCTGTGTCCCGTCACCTCTGACTCCCACAACCCCTCATGACTCTGACCCTGGCCCCCAAACCCTTGCCGGGGTGGTGGCATGTCCCAGGGCTGGTCCTGAGCCCCCATGTCCCCTCTCACCATGCAGGTCAAGGCGTCACTGGAGGAGCAGAATTTCACAGAGCTGTGGGGGAAGAAAGCCAAGGAGCTCTATGGCGACAAGTGGAATAACTTCACTGACCCCCAGCTGAGGAAAATCATTGGGTCCATCCAGACCTTGGGACCCTCCAACCTGCCCCTGGAGAAGAGAGAGCAGGTAGGCAAGGTGGCAGGGAAGCCCTGAGCATGGCTGGAGTGCTGCAAAACCCCTTGGAGAGATTTTTCGCAAACATCCAGACTCTGCTGCTGACCTGTTGCCTTTTGGAGGGTGTCACTGGCCTCTACACAGTGATTGAGGAGGAGATGGGGTGCTATCTTCAGGGCATGTGGGCTGCCTGCTGGTCCAATTACCCAGCCCTAACCTTATCTTGGAGCTATCCCAGCAGGAACTGGAGATTTCCTGCTTACACAGAGCAGTCTTGGGCATCACCTGGAGACCAGCCAGGCTGTGCCCATGGCTAGAGCCAGCTGTCCCAACCCCTCTGGGCTCATCAGGTATGCAGCCCACTGAAGAGGAGGGCTGATGCCGCCACCCAGCTCCTGAGCCCCCCATGAGACAAGGAATGCTGTGCCTTAGTGACACAGTTCCATGCTAGGGACACCAGGACATCCTGAGCCTTCCCCATCACAGTCCTGAGCTTTAAGGGCAGTTTTCCTGAATTTTGATTTCCATGCATGAAAGTATTGCCTAGGCTGTGGCTGGCAGCCATTCACCTCTGCATAAGCGCAGGGACAGGCCCTTCCATCCTGACCCACAGCTCCCTGACAGCCATTCCCACCAAAACCCTGGCAAAGCCTAGTGATACAATCCCTTCCGCAGAACTGTTGGCCTTGGTTCCTTCCAGGAAACCCATCCCTGCCTTCTTCCAAATAACAGACAGCATCGTGTCTCCTCCCTGCACATCAGTCATGTCTCGCCCATCCCTAGGCAGCTCTATCCCACAGCCACCATTGTCCCAATCTCCATCCCCTCTGCACAGCTGGAGCAGAGGAATGGGAGTGGAGAGAGGGACGGAGCAGAGGAATTTCCTTCCCTGGGAATGGGCTTCCCAGGCATGTTCCAGGAAACCTCCTGTTGCTATTGTTTGCTGTTGTTGAAGTTCACAGAAATAAATCCCCCTCATCCTCCTGCTTTTCTTCTCCTATTTTTTTTAACCCATTTAGATAAACAGCCTGTGCTGTGGCCTGCTGACAAACAGTTTTATAAACAGCTCCTCTCTGGAGCATGGCTGTGCAGGGATTGTCTGTCCCAAAGAGCCTCCCTGCTCTCACCATGCCAAAACCCTGAGTGATAACACACTTATCTCACCAAAACCATGCTGTTTATACACCAGTCCTTCCCCACATCCCCCAGACACACACATTCCAGAGCTGGGAAGCCTATAAATCCCTCCTGAAGGGCTGTTCCTGTCCCCTTGCAGCCCCAACATCTTTTCCTTTCCCACAGTACAACACCATCCTGAGCGACATGGACAAAATCTACTCCACAGCCAAGGTGTGCCTGCCCAATGGCACCTGCTGGGATCTGGAGCCAGGTATGGTCCCTGTCCCCCTGATTCTGCCAGCTGCTGAGCACCCCATGGCCATGACTTTGTCCTGGTCCCCACATCCTCAGTGGGCTGGGGTTGGCATGTGCCACTCATGTTCATCAGGATTGTCCCAGGGTGAGGATGGGCACTTGGGTCTGGTGTAGTGGTGGTGGCACCTCTGCAGAGCTGTGGCATATGCCCCCCTCTCTGCCCCTTTCTTACGTTCTACTTGTCCCCTTTGCCACAGACCTCTCGGACATCATGGCCACCTCCCGCAGCTACAAGAAGCTGCTCTACGCCTGGGAGGGGTGGCACAATGCCGCGGGGAACCCGCTGCGCCCCAAGTACGAGGAGTTCGTGAAGTTGAGCAACGAGGCCTATAAGATGGATGGTACAAACTGAGGGGATCCCCAACCCGGGGGTGGTCAGAGACCGGGGGTGGAAATTGGGACTAGGACATTGGTACGCCCTACTGCTCTTCCCACCCCACATGCAGCCGGGCCTCCAGCTTCTATTTCCCAGGTACCAACACTTCGGGGAAGGGGGAAAAATCCTGCTGCTAGTCCCTGGTCCCACCTTTTGGGGATGGGTGGTGGGGGCAGCCTTCGGGGTCTGCAGCCAGAAGTCTTCCCTGTATCCCTGGTAGGATTTGACGACACAGGCAGCTACTGGCGCTCCTGGTACGACTCAGACTCCTTTGAGAAGGACCTGGAGCACATCTACAGCCAGCTGGAACCACTCTACCTCAACCTGCACGCCTTCGTCCGGAGGAAGCTGTATGATCGCTATGGGCCCAAATACATCAACCTGAAGGGTCCCATCCCTGCTCACCTCCTAGGTAAGAGATGAGACTCTGCCAGCCTGTGCCCAGGGGTGCTGGTGGTGTCAGGGGGGCACACACAAGGCCAGAGAGGTCCCAGTTGTCACTGCGTTTCTCTTCTGACCTGCCACCAGCTCTACTCCAGCTATTTTCTCTTCTCAGGGAACATGTGGGCTCAGCAGTGGAACAACATCTATGACCTGATGATCCCCTACCCTGAGAAGCCCAACCTTGATGTCACGAGCACCATGGTGCAGCAGGTGATGTGCTGAGGGACTCATTGGGAGCACCAGAGGGAAAAAACTGGAGGTGTTGCCCAAGGCTGGACCATGACATTGACCCCATGGGAGCCATTTCTCATATTTGTATAGGGGACAGCAGAAAATCCATGTCTGGGAGGGGAAGGGACAAAAAGTGCTCTCACTACATCTCTGGCAATGGCCAAAGAGGCAGCAGGTGGACAAAAGTGGGCAGGCACTGGGACTGCTGCCAGTCCACAGGGGGGCTGCGTTCCTGCTTTCACACCATCACGCAGCTCCAAGCACTTCTTGGGTATCAGTCCTGCTCCCTCCTCTTGCCCCTGCTGAGCTCCAGCACCATTGCTTGGTGCTTTTTAGGGATGTTCACACCTTTCTGGGGCTGGGCCTCCCCATCACAGTGAGAGGGGCAGGACCTCAGTCCCTAGGAGCAACTCGCCTCCTTCCCACAGTCCTGGGGGAGCATTGGAGGCAATGCCCAGTGCACAGGCAGCCCCTTCCTTAGCCGTAACCCACTGCCTGCTGCTCACTAGGGCTGGAATGCCACCCACATGTTCCGGGTCTCGGAGGAGTTCTTCACCTCCCTGGGGCTTCTGGAGATGCCCTCTGAATTCTGGGAGAAGTCCATGCTGGAGAAGCCGACGGATGGGCGGGAGGTGGTGTGTCACGCCTCAGCCTGGGATTTCTACAATCGCAAGGACTTCAGGTCTGTGGGGACATGCAGGGACCCAGGGCTACAGGGCAAGACCCTCCTCCATCCCCCTCGGCGGTCACCCTTTTGGGTACTCCCAGCCTGGCCATGCAGCCCAATATGGCACTTTCTGAGGCGAGGTCTGGAGTGACAACACTGCCCTGCCTTCCCCTCCACTTTCCCTTACCCTGTGCAGTGTTGCCACCCTCTCTGGGACTGCGGGGAGTCCTTCCCATCAAGGGGGTGCAAAGGCAGCCGGGGTCCCTCACTGGGCTCAGGCAATGCTGTTTTCACGTGGCAGGATCAAGCAGTGCACGTCGGTGACCATGGAGCAGCTGTTCACAGTGCACCATGAGATGGGCCACATCCAGTACTACCTGCAATACAAGGACCAGCCAGTGTCCTTCCGCAGTGGGGCCAATCCTGGCTTCCACGAGGCCATCGGTGATGTCCTGTCCCTCTCTGTCTCCACCCCCAGCCACCTCAAGGAAATTGGTCTCCTCAGCAGTGCTACTGAGGATGAAGGTAAGGCAGCCACCCTGGGGAGCTGGGTGACCTGGAGGGCTCTGGCACTGCCTATGGCACTGGGAAGGGTTTGGGATGTGCCAGGGTGGGTTGCAGACTGGCAATACAGCCCAGAGCTGCCACAACCCCTTCTCACCTCTATGGGTCCATGCACAACCCCCTCTTGTCTCCATGGGTTCAGGTAGGACTTGTTTTGTCTCCATGGGTCCATGTAGAGCACTTCTTGGCTCCATCCTCTTCACCCCTGAGGCAGGAGGGATGCTCTCCAGAGCTTGTCTGTGCCTTTCCCTTCACCATCAGAACCCAAACCTGAAAACAACATCTTTGTGCTTGATTGGCTTTGACCTTTCCAGCATTCCTCCCTCCCTCCCTCCCTCCCCAAGAAGCATCCATCACTGGAGCTCCTGGCGCAGCTCTATGGAGGTGGCACCAAGCACTTACATGCACAGTCACGAGGGCGGTTGGCCGGTGACATGTCCGGCTGCCAGCCGACATGGCAGGGCAGGACTTGTCGCAGCAGGCACAGCCCAGCTTGGCAAGAGCCTCATTCCCCCACCCAACATCCCTCAGCCGACACGTCAAAGCAGATGGCAGCAAAGGAAACTGAGCAGTCCCAGACCTGCCCCAGGCGGCTGCTTGGCGGAGGAGGGACAATCCCAGGATCCTCCCGCCGTGTCATTAAATACATTTTATGACAAGAAAGACATCACAGCAGCCAAGAGCATTGGGCCAGTGCTGCATAAACACCACAAAGCAGATGGTCCCTGCCTCGAGCCATTGCTGCCCGACTTGCCAGCCCTTGGCAGCCAGGCCACCATAGTGATGGCAGCCAATAGCCCCTCAGGGCAGTGCTGCCAACCCCTCTCTGACCCCACAGCTTCAGCTGGGTCTCCAGCAGGTCTTTCTCCAAACTTCCTTCCCCAGGTTTCCTTGAGGGGAAAAACAGATGTCACCATTCCCTGTGCTCCTCGTGATATGGTGGTGACTGTCCTAGAGTTGACTGTGGGTCTAAACCATCAGAGACTTTGCAGTGGTGTGACTGCAGATCAAACTCCCCCAAGCCCCCTCACCTTGAGGCCCTGGGGTGAAAGTGTGAAGAGTTACACTCGCCAAAGATCTTTTAACTCTAAGAGCTGGGCTAAGGGCAAGGGGACACCACACTTGTCACTATCACTGTCCCCACTCAGTAAAAGGCACATGTTGCCCCAGGTAGTAGCTGTATCTACAGAAGCCTCCTGTGTCTTACACAGCCTTCTCTAGGAGCAAGGTTATGTGTTGAAATGCTGTCCCCATTTCTCATCCAGATCTGCCCACCCTCTTGCCCACTAAAAGTCTGGTGCCTCTAGTGCTGTCTATGCAGACTCCTTTCCAGCCTGGTTCAGGCTCTGTTTCATGCAGAGAGCAATATCAACTACCTGCTGAAGATGGCCTTGGAGAAGATTGCCTTCCTGCCCTTTGGCTACCTCATTGACCAGTGGCGCTGGAACGTGTTCAGTGGCTACACGCCCCCAAGCCGTTACAACTACGACTGGTGGTATCTGAGGTAGGAGACAGTCACCAAGGGTGGGTGGGGGTATGGAAGCTGGGGATGTGCAAGGAAAGGAGGCAGGAAAGAGGAAAGGAAAGAAAAAGCATAAAAGTAGCCATGGAGGTGGTGGGAGAACAATGCATAGATGGGTGGGTGGGTAGGATGGATGGATGGATGGATGGATGGATGGATGGATGGATGGATGGATGGACAGAAATACATGGAATCATGATCTAATTGTGCAGATTTCTTCAGCACTGTGCCAACCCTTCCCATTCCTTGACTTGATTCTTCTGACCCCTTATTATTCCTATGCTCATGCTGTTGTTCTCTGTTGTCCACAGAACCAAATACCAGGGAATCTGCGCTCCGCTTTCAAGGAATGAAAGCAACTTTGACCCTGGAGCAAAGTACCACATCCCAGGGAACACTCCTTACATCAGGTAGAGGAAGTGTTGGCAGGAGGACCAAGGTTTGGGATGCAGTGCACAGGGGATCACCTCGGTGGGCAGGGACTGTCACGTGCTGCTCCTGCTCAAGACATAGAGATCTCCCAACACTTGGGATCACAAATGGTGGGGTTGAGCTCTGGGACTTGTCTGCTTCCCCTTGTCCCCAGTTCTGACCTTCATGGGCTTCCTTGGCAGGTACTTTGTGAGCTTCATCCTCCAGTTCCAGTTTCACAAGGCACTGTGCCAGGCGGCCAACCACAATGGTTCCTTGCACACCTGTGACATCTACAGGTCCAAAGAGGCTGGAGCCAAACTCAGGTGGGGACACAGGACGGTCAGGAAAATTGCCATGGGCAGATGTGTGCATGGAAGCTGATGGTGTGCAAAGGAAGGAAAGAAGACAGGAAGGAAGGAAAAGTGAACTGGAGAAATAGCTTTGCAGATGGATGGATGGAAATACATAGAAGCACTGGGGTGGGGTGAGTGGTCCTCACCAGAGTATTGCTATTGTCTCTACCAGGAGCTCCCACCCAGACAAGAGGTCACTAAAGCACAGTTGGCTCCTGTTGATTCCCTGGCTGTTAAATGCCTGAGTGTGGGACAGGGAGTCCTCAGTTCCTACATACAAGACAGGTGGTGGCTTCCAAGGCAGTTCCCAGGTTCATGTCCCACTCAGGAACAGCATCTTCAACCCTTAAGATGCTGAGATACTATCACTGCTTCTCTCCCATCCATCCCCTGGCCTCATGCTGGCTCTTGCTGTTCCGTTCCTCTGCAGGGAAGTGTTGAAAGCTGGGTCCTCGAAGTCATGGCAGGATATCCTCTTGAATCTCACTGGCACTGGTCAGATGGATGCTGGACCCCTTCTGGAGTATTTCAGCCCTGTCACCAAGTGGCTTCAGGAGCAGAACAACAAGACCAATGAGGTGCTGGGCTGGCCTGAGTTTGACTGGCGTCCCCCTGTCCCTGAAGGCTACCCTGAAGGCATTGGTAAGGCTGCAGCTCCATCCCAGGTCTGGGGAGAGTCAGGAAGATGTCCCCCAAGGGACATCATTAACCCACAGGCAGAAGAAGAGGAAGGTCTTTGCTGTGGGTGGGGTGGTCTCCATACCAGGAAAGAGAAGTAGCCAGCTCCAGTGAAGACCCTCGGGGTGTTACTTCCCAGGAGGCAGGTGCCATTGTCTGAAGCTGTGTAGTGATGTCATCAGTCATAGTGTGAAGGGTTTCTCTTCTCAGTTGTATCCTTTGTGCTCAGGTGGGAGAGTCTAGGTCATGCAGCTTGTCCTGTTATCCCATCTTCTGTCCAATGGGACACCCCAGCAGGGCCCCTCTGCCCTCATTTCTTAGCTCAGCCTGCTCCCAAGTTGTGACATCCTTCAGTGGACCTGCAGTTCTGGGAAAAGCTCAACTATGGCTTCTCCATGGGATAGTGCTCTTGCAACCCTCCTGACCTTCTTCGCCTCTTCCCCTGTTTATTTCCTCTAGATAAAATAGCAGATGAGGCACAAGCTAAAGAGTTCTTGTCTGAGTACAACAGCACGGCCGAGGAAGTGTGGAACGCCTACACCGAGGCATCCTGGGCCTACAACACCAACATCACCGACCACAACAAGGAGATCATGGTATGGGAATGACCCTGGGGCTGCGCAGGGAGAGCCAACAGCCAGGGAAGGCAGCTGGTACCCAGGGCACGTTTCACAGGAGCTCTGAAAACCAGGGCAGCCTCTGCTCCTCATAAAGGGGTAACGTTCTCACCCAGAAGGTGCCTTTTCCTTGAAAACCCTCATCATCCCATGAGGTACCCACAAAGGCAGCTATGGGGAGGGTGTCAGTCATGGAATGCCAGGTGGTGTTTCTAGTGGTGGCCTGTGTCTTCTCCCCGAAGCAACTTCTCTTCTCTCATTGTAGCTGGAGAAGAACTTGGCCATGTCCAAGCACACCCTGGAGTACGGCATGAGGGCCAGGCAGTTTGACACCTCCGATTTCCAGGACCAAAGTGTCACCCGCATCCTCAAGAAGCTGAGTGTCATTGAGAGGGCAGCCCTGCCTGAGAGTGAGCTGAAGGAGGTGAGTGGCAAGGGGACGGAGCAAGAGAGGGTGTCCCTTGCCATCACCCTGTGTGAGGACACAAGCTTCTCTCAGAATTTAAGAAATGCCACTGGGCAGCCACCATCTGCCTTGAAAAAGGAGATAGCTTGGTACCTTCTACACAAAGCCAAAATCTTTGTCTTCAGGGTTTCCCACCCAAAGGTTGCCTATCCCAGGCTGCAGTGGGGCCTGGATATTTGGATGACAATGGCACATTGCTTCTAGGCCTTAGGCCCTCTTGTATTGACTCCGTGTTGCAGTCATGTTGGGGTCACACTGGGTCTCGGAAGGGACCGGACTAAAACACCAGAAAACACCTCGATGGGCTGGGACATTCTCCAATACCAGAAGCAAGGATAACCAGTTTACATACTCTGATTTCCTTTGCAGTATAACACCCTCCTCTCAGATATGGAGACCACGTACAGCGTGGCCAAGGTCTGCAGAGAGAACAAAACCTGTCACCCACTGGATCCTGGTAAGATCTAGCAGGATGTCTTGTTGGGCATCTGCACTGGCCCAGAAGGGAGGGATGTTTTTAATTGGGGCATGAAGAAAGGCCGTGAGAGGTTCTTTCAACTTCTCTGTGATGGCCCCTGAGCAACACATTGGGTATAGAACCATTGCACCTGTTCAGCCCATCCAACAGCATCACTGTGGCTTCATTGCTCTCTCTTAGACCTCACAGACATCATGGCCACCTCTCGGGACTATGATGAGCTCCTCTTCGCCTGGAAGGGCTGGCGGGATGCTTCTGGGAAGAAGATGAGGAGCAACTACAAGCGATACGTGGAACTGAGCAACAAGGCAGCCGTGCTCAATGGTCAGTGCCCTGCTCCCCTAGAGCCCACCATGGCCTTAACCCCCTGTGAGCAGAGCTCTTCATCCAACTGGGGGTCAAAATCCTAAGGCTGTGGAGGTCTCACTAACTCCCAGGAGACTCTCTTACAGATATAGAGGGACCTGGAGTGTCTGAACAGCAAGACAGAACCTTGCCCAAGAAGGACAGTGTCTGACAGCTTCTGCTCTTGCCTTACCACAGGCTACAAAGACAATGGAGCCTACTGGAGATCCCTGTATGAGACACCCACCTTTGAGGAAGATCTGGAGAGGCTGTATCTGCAGCTGCAGCCTCTGTACCTCAACCTGCACGCTTATGTACGCCGAGCCCTCTACAGAAAGTATGGTGCAGAGCACATAAACCTGAAGGGTCCCATCCCTGCCCATCTGCTAGGTAAGGGCTCTGCTTGAGCTAAGCTGTGTCTCCCACCAGATGTGGCTGACTCTATGCCATGCCAAGAGTTAAGACTGGTCTCTGTTCAGCTCTGGCTGAAGGGACAAGGTCCCTCGGGATAGGTCTGTAGAGGCCAGTCTGCCCCAGGGAAGGGCAACACATTCAGCCTGACTTGACCTCTCTTGCATGGACGTGCTCCTGCCTACTTTGCCCTTGTGCAGGCAGGGCAGGGACCAGGCAAGGCAGGGACCAGGCAGGGTGATCCACGTGGTTGCTCTCCTTTCCCTGTCTCCCTCCTGACATGTGTTGTCGTCCTGCACTTCCTAGGCAACATGTGGGCTCAGTCATGGTCCAACATTTTCGACCTGGTGATACCTTTCCCAGATGCCACCAAGGTGGATGCCACCCCAGCCATGAAAAAACAGGTCAGTGATCTTCCAGGCTGCTCTGGGGAAGCCCCTTGGGACCCAGCAACCTTTGGCTGTTGCTGCCACCCATGTTGCCAAATGCTCTACTGTTGCCAGAAAAATCCATGCCTCATCTCTATTCTCTCCTTACCTTTATATGCCAAGACCTGGATCCAGGTGTGGCTGACTCCAAGAGATCCCCCTGCCCAGAGCAAGGCTATCCCTGTCCTCCCATCATTCCACACCCCCGGCACCTCAGCATTCCCCATTGTCCTCACCAGGTCTCTGCTCTTTCCCCAGGGCTGGACACCCACGAAAATGTTTGAAGAGTCGGACCGTTTCTTCACCTCTTTGGGCCTCATCCCAATGCCGCAGGAGTTCTGGAACAAGTCCATGATCGAGAAGCCATCGGATGGGCGGGAGGTGGTGTGTCACGCCTCAGCCTGGGATTTCTACAATCGCAAGGACTTCAGGTGCCCATGGGGAGCAGGTGGTGGCCACAGCTGATGTGGTGCTGAGGCAGAAAGCAGCGTCTTTGTAGAATAAGGGCATGTGGTCTGATACCACCTCAGTGTATCTTGCTCTGTGGCTGTGGCATCCCAACTATGGCACTTCTCTTGGTACCCAAGATGCTGACAGGAGTCCTCATGGTGGATGCAGGGCTATCCATGCCTGCTCTGCCCTGTCCTGTAGAATGGACAAGCTGATGAACAGGGACAGGGAATGGGCAGAGTCAGCAGGAGATGCAGGAGGAGACCAACCCCATGGAGTAGGGCCAGCCTGGCCTGACATCAGATGTGGGGTGGGGGCACATAGAAAGGAAAAATAGCTCAAGGGCACACGGTGGTTCCCGGAGGTTTTCACAACACCACTGCCCTCCCTTCTCCCCCAACCCTTGTGTCCCGGTCCAGGATCAAGCAGTGCACCGTGGTGAACATGGACGACCTCATCACAGTGCATCATGAGATGGGCCACGTCCAGTATTTCCTGCAGTACAAGGACCAGCCCATCTCCTTCCGCGACGGGGCCAACCCTGGCTTCCATGAG
This sequence comes from Oriolus oriolus, assembly GCA_013400235.1. Lineage (NCBI taxonomy): Eukaryota > Metazoa > Chordata > Aves > Passeriformes > Corvidae > Oriolus > Oriolus oriolus. Next base: position 376,217 of record VXBT01012010.1, on the reverse strand, counting down.
GCTGTTGGGGATGTCATGGCCTTGTCTGTCTCCACCCCCAAACACCTGCACAGCATCAATCTGCTTGAACAAGTCATGGAAAACGCAGGTGAGCTGGAGAGCCACACAGCAAATGTGAGGATGCTGGTGGGAACAGCTGGAAATGCAGATGGTCAGGAGGAGATGGGCAGGGTGGAAGGGCTCAGGAACATACATGGTGGCTTTGCATGCATAGAGGGAACAGGACCTGTTGGGGACACCCAGCTCTGGGGTGGAATGACCCACAGAGGGAGGAGAGGTGGGTACAGCACTGTCTTGCTCACATCTTCATGCCCCGGGCAGAAAGTGATATTAACTATTTGATGAGCATCGCCCTGGACAAAATCGCCTTCCTGCCCTTTGGATACCTCATGGACCAGTGGCGCTGGAAGGTGTTCGATGGGCGCATCAAGGAGGATGAGTACAACCAGGAGTGGTGGAACCTCAGGTAGGATTGAATTCAGACCCCTCTCTGGGACAAGGGCCTTGGCCATCATCCCACTGGGTGTTTTCTCCTTGTGGTCCAGTTGACTGCAATGGCAATGACGAGATACACAACCCCTCCCTCTGACCTCACACCCCACTATGTTCCTTCCCACTTTATCCCACCTCCTCCTCCCCAAGCTGGCCTGACTCTTCCTCTCTCACCCAGGATGAAGTACCAGGGCTTGTGCCCACCAGCACTGAGGTCTGAAGATGACTTTGACCCTGGGGCAAAGTTTCACATCCCTGCCAACGTCCCCTACATTAGGTGAGCCAGCAGGACTGAGGCATGAGGGACACCACTTGGACATAGAAGCAGGATCCCCGGGTCAGATGCCAATGATGACACCTTTTTTCATGGCTGGTGGTACCATCCTACATGGGCTGGGCATCTCCGGAGACCCCGACAGATCTTCAGAGGAAAAGTCTAGATTTGGGGGAATTTCTTCCTATCCAAGAAGGATGAGCTCATCCACTCCGACAAACGCCAAACACTTCATGGGAGAAATGGCCTCAGCAGGTTGAGCTGAGCTGAAGCAGGTGTAGCTCCAAAGCCAGTGATGCTCCTCCAGACTGGGAGGGTGCAACCAGAGAGTGAGGGGGGCCACATCCTCTCTTGCACAGGCACTAGTAGTGTCCATTCCCATCTCTTCATCCCTCTCCACCAGGTACTTCGTGAGCTTTGTGATTCAGTTCCAGTTCCACCAGGCACTCTGTGATGCAGCTGGGCACAAGGGTCCCCTGCACACCTGTGACATCTACCAGTCCCAGGAGGCTGGGAAGATCTTGGGGTAGGTGTGTGGGCAGGGCAAAGCCAAGGCATCTATGTTCCCAAATGCCTTAAAGCCAGCCTAGCAAGACAGGAGGCAACACAGCCCCTGGTCATCCCTCCCGTCCCATACCTGAGGCAGGGGCACCTTGGGCTGGGCTCTGGGGCTGTGATTGCAAAAGCAGCCACTAGATGGTAGCTAGGCCCCTGGCAGGGAGAAGCCTCCTGCCTCCTCCTCCTCCTCCTCCTCTTCCCAGCCCCCAGTTCCTTAGGGAAAACAACCCCCTTGCTTCAAGAAAGCACCTGCAAAATTAACCCTTTCACCCAGGGACTGCTCTGCATAAGGCTGGATTCACTGGAGGGTTTTAATTTGTGCAAACCTCTCTTGCCCCCCAAGAAAAAGTCCTTCCCTGTGCTCCGGGCTGGCAGCCCTATGGTTCTAGGGGTACAGACTATATCCAGGGATGCTGATACCAAGGGACAGGGAGGGGCTGGCAGCCAAGAACGTGATGGGGAGCCCACTGGAGCTGATTTCTCCTTCCACAGGGATGCCCTGAAGCTGGGTTTCAGCAAGCCGTGGCCCGAAGCCATGCAGCTCATCACGGGGCAGCCTACCATGTCAGCAGAGGCCCTGATGAGCTACTTTGAGCCACTCATGACGTGGCTGGAGAAGGAGAATGAGAAGAACCAGGAGGTCCTGGGCTGGCCCGAGTACAGCTGGACTCCTTACACAGGTATGCAGGGCACAGCCAAGCACAGCAAGTCCATGATGGGCCAGGGCTCAGCCCTCAACAGAGTCAGAATGAAATGGAGCTCTCTTGGTGCCCCTTGGCCACCCCAAAAACCACAGGGTGTTTGGATGCTTCTCCTTGATTCTGTGTGGAGCTGAGTTCAAAGGGCATCCAAGAGACCAGCAAAGGTGACCAGTTGGTGACCCAACATGCCACAGCCCAGAGCCCCCAGCAACAACCATGTCTCTCATTTCTCTCTTTTCCAGCCGCTCCAGCAAAAGATGGCTCCAGCAAAACTGATTTCCTGGGAATGTCCCTGGCTGAAAGTCAAGCCACAGCAGGTGGCTGGGTCCTTCTAGCCCTGGCACTCGTCTTCCTGATCACCACCATCTTCTTTGGTGTCCAGTTCTCCTCAGCCAGGAGAAAGACCTTCATATCTAGCTCAGAAATGGAACTGAAATAAGGCAGCCACCAGCGGGGCAACATAGACAGGGTGCAAGCATGGGCACTTGGCCAGGCTGGCAGCCAATGCCACAGGAACACTTGCCAAGGAAGCCATGGGTTTCCACAACCCAGGACTCCTCTCTCCTATCAGGTCAGACATTCCTTTCCACTATGCAAGAGCCAAAGCAGAGAAGATCTATTTATTTGTCAATGTCTGCATCAGAGGAAAGATAAATTCAGGCTCCGGCAGGCACGGAGCCATCACAAGATGCCCCTGTGCCCAGGGCTGGAGCTGGTCCAGCCTGGTCACCCACCAGCCAATTCTGATCTATGGGCAAAGCCACAGAGACTTAAGTGACAGAGGGCAGTTTGGGGAGGGATGGAGCACATCCTGGTTTGCCTGCTGCCAGGCTGCTCACTTGCATGGATGAAAAATAAACCTGTGTCTTGTCACCCTCCGAGCAGCAGCTCAGCTTCTTCTTGCATGTGGGCTGGGGGCTCAGTGGAACAAGGCTCTCAAGCAGGAGAGCTGCCACCCCAACCCAGTGCAAACACAGATCCCTGGGGACCAGCCTGGCTTTGGGGCAACATAACTGCAGCACCCAGCTTCCCTCATCCCCATCATGAAAGATCAGCATCCCTTTGCAGCATCTCCATCCTCCCCTGAATCGTGGCTCCCATCAGAGCTGACAGCTCGTGGGTTCACAGTGAAGCACGTGCTTAAGGGAGGGGCTGAATCAGGGCCAGAAATCTCCAAAGTCCAGACATGAACTGTTTAAAGGGCTGGGGGGGTCACCAAGCCCAAGCTGGGACAAGGCTGGAGCTCATGACTCCTGTGACTCCAGCACCCAATGACACATTTACATAAGAGCCGGGGAGGGGGGTCCAAGGTCAGCGATCGCCTCCTGCCCTCCAGCTCCTGATTATCTTGGGA
>VXBT01012010.1:311361-366082 GCA_013400235.1 Oriolus oriolus | reverse complement strand
GAGGCGGAGCGGGGCCGCGCCGTGCCGGGCCGTGCCGCGCCGCTCCGGGGCCGGGCCGCGCTCCCCGCCGCGCCCTCGGCAAGTTCCGCTGCTCCCGGGGCGCGCAGAGCGCAGCGGAGCGATGCCGGTGCGCCGGGGCCATGTGGCCCCCCAAAACACCTACCTGGACACCATCATCCGCAAATTTGAAGGACAAAGTGAGTACCGCACCCTCCGGTCCCGCTCCGCTCCCCCCGCGGCCGGGGCGGCCCCCCAACTTCGGAGCACAGCGGGGAGAGGAGGGGGGGAAGGCGGGAGGGTGTCCCCGGGGGCACGGAGGTGCCCCTGTGACCTCCCGAGCGGGGAGAGGGGTGGGCGACAGCCAGGCAGTGTCCCCGCGGGTATTTATAGACAGGGCGACACAGGGGACGAGCGATCCCAGCTCCGGTGTTTTCCCGGGGGCTGGGGAGACCGCGACCCCCACAGTCCCCGGGCTGGGAGGGTGTGCCCGGGCTGGTGGGGAGGGGGTCCCGGCTGGCTGGACTGGGGGACACGGTGTACCCCAGCGCAGTCGGGCTCGCTGCCTGTTTGCCTTCAACTCCGCGCTCTCGGCGGCCGCCGTCCCTGGTGAAATGTTGCCATTTGCTGTTGCTCGGAGTAATCCCTTTATATGAATTGTTGGGCTGGTTTTCGTGATAAATACAGCGAAGAGTCTGTGCACATCGGGGAGCGCTGGGGTTTGCGTGCGGCTGGGAGAGGGCGCGGGGGCTCCGCTCCCACTGCCTGGGCACCCCGGCGGGGCTGGGTCCTCCCTACAATGCTGGGGATGACGGGAGGGGATCAGGGGACTAGGGTCCCCCAAAAACAGAGCTCGGAGGGCTTCTGTGGGGTGCTGGGGCTGAGCGCCCCTCACTGCCCCGGCTCACTGTGGATTTTCTCCGGTGTCCAAGTTTCCCGGGTGGGCAAATTCCCTGGCACTGCCATCCCTGCTGGATCTGCGCTGCCTGGCCTGGCAGTGACTGACGTGACCCTGGGGATGAAAAGTGAGAAAAACTGTCCCTGGTTCCTATCAGTTCCCCCTGCGAAGCGGTGGCTGGGGAGCAGCGGGGCCACGCGGTGAGGCGTGACAGTGAGGACGCAGCCAGGCCCCCTATTCCCTTCCCACTCCCTGCCCGCTCCCTGCCCGCACTCTGCCAGCCATGTCGGGCACCAGCTGGGTTCTGCCAAAACATCACCCCACGCTCCCCCGCGGCAGTTTCGTGCTGTGACAGGTGTTGGGAGACACCAAACCAGCACACCTAATACATCTTTGCTACAGGCAGTGAGTTCTTCCATGCCTGTGGGTGCCTTCACCCCCAACACCGCAGCTCCCGTGGGTGTAGCTGCTCCTGGTGAGTCTCTGCTGCAGCCAGAGAAGCCCAACTCTTCCCTGCCAGGGCCAGTGCAGAGCCCTGGTACCGTGGACCAAGGCAAAATCTGCAGGTGAGGGCAGGGCAGAAAGCAAATTGTGGGTGAAAATACCCCCAAGGAGACCTGGCTCTGCAGCTCCTTCCCATCCTGGTCTTGGTCACATCCCTGTGCTCAGCACAGCTTGCTCCGGCGCCCTGCCAGCCCTGTAAATCCTGTCCTGCGCCAGCCCAGCCAGGATCCAGTCCATGGACCTGACACTGGATGGGGGAAACTGTTCATCACAGGTGGGGAGTGTGCCCCAGGAGCAGGGCTTTGGGAGAGGGTCCTCTCCTTGTGCTGCCTTCCAGCTGGCAAAGCGATTTGGACACAGAAGGATCGGGAAGAAGGAACTGGGAAACATTTGTCTGTGGTGGTTTGCGCTGTTTGCAGCATCGGCACCAGCATCAGCCCTGTGTGGGAAAGGGAAAGGTGCTGGAGTGGGAGTCCCCCCACAAAAGGCCACCAAGGGGCTGTCAGAGGGTGGAATGAAGCAGGAGACTTGTGGCAGCATCCCTGGGGACGCTGGTGCTCTGAGCTGGGACTCTGCAGGTGCCACTGGGGAGAACCCCGATGTGCCTGGGAGGGGTCCCCCCACCCCACCAGGTCCCGGCACTCGGTGCTGCAGCTGTGCAGAGGGAGTTTTTTGCATTTGGGTGAAATTCCCGGTGAGGCTGGAGTGCAGCAGGGTTCTGGAGCACGCAGGCTGCAGATGCCATTCCTGGGTAATCCAGAAGATTAATTGGGGTTTGGGCTGGGAGGCAGCCTCCAAATGGACCCTCTGCTCAGACTTGCCTCCAGCTCCAGCCCAGAGCTGATGCCAAATGCTGAGGGAGATGCTGCGGGGGGGCACATGGCATCCCATCACGTACACATCCAACCCCCTGTCACATCCCAGCAAGCCTGTCCCACAGCCCAGCACTCCCCGATATCCTTGAAAAAAACTCAAAATCAAACCAAATCAAAGCTCACCCCCAAGGTAAGGATGGAAGTGGCTCCATGTGGGCTGGATGACGTGGGCTGTGCAGCGCTGCCACACACCCTGGCAAGGCAGTGAGTCTGGCCCCAGCCCAGCCTAGGTGGCTGCAGTGCCAGGAGGGAATGGGCCAGCATCACTCCCTGCCTCAGTTTCTCCTTTCCTTCACTTGAGCACTTTTCTTTTTGAGCACAGGGGCCACAAAGCCCAACAGGGTCTGGATTTCACCTTCAGCCCAAAGGCACAATTATCCTATAAAACATGAGGAGAATCATTAATGTGATGGGTTTCACCCCTGCTTCCCATGAAGCCAAGCCTCACGCTCCCTCCTCCTCTTGCCCCTTGCCCGACTTCAGTCAAATCTGAGCAAGGGTGGAAAGTTTCTGAGATAACTCAGGTCCCTGATAAGCTCCTGAGGAGGGACAGAGGCTGCAGCTCTCCTTCTGCCTGCAGTGCCGGTCAGGGACAGATTGCCCATGTATTAGACAGCAGAGAGTCCCCACATGCCAGTGGTGAGATGTCAAGGCTGCAGGGACTGGCCAACCCCAGCAAAAACTGCCTCTACTGAGAAACACCTTTTAGGTCCCCTTGTCCCCACAGTCTCAAATTCACATGAAACTGGGGACACTTTCTCTCTCTGAAGAGCAGAGCAGTACCTGGGATGCTGTGGGTTGAGGTCAGCCACTCTCCCCCCAGACCTGTCACCGGTGTCCCCAGGGAGCCTGTCTCTGCACAAGCCCCACAGCGGGTGACATCAAAAATCACAAGCTCCCCCCCTGCACCCAGGCTGTCCCCAGTCCCTGTGGGTCCCCACCACCCCTCTAAGCCTCGTGCTCTCCTGCCTCCCCGCAGACCGCAAGTTCCTCATTGCCAACGCCCAGATGGAGAACTGTGCCATCATCTACTGCAACGACGGCTTCTGCGAGATGTTCGGCTACTCCCGCGTGGAGGTGATGCAGCGGCCCTGCACCTGCGACTTCCTCACCGGCCCCGACACCACCAAGAGCTCCATCGCCCAGCTCACCCAGGCCCTGCTCGGCTCTGAGGAGTGCAAGCTCGAGATCCTCTACTACCGCAAAGACAGTAAGAGTTGCTTTTTGGGGTGATCCAGTGGTGGGAGGTGTGACCTGCCCTGGATTTGGGCTGTGAGAAGCCAGTGGTGGGAGGCAAATAGCATCTGATGCTACCAAGGCATCAGGATTGCACCCAGGCTTAGGGTTTTGCTGAGAGCAAACCCACAGTCGCTCCTGGTGGGATGGAGGCATCTCTGCTGTGATGGAGCACATTGGGACCTTGAGCAATGGAGGATGTTGCCAGATTATTTGGTAATCAGGTCATTTGTTAGCCCTTGGGGATGGCTCAGAGCTCCTGGGACCAGCAATGGCATTACTTGTGGGATCCCTGCACCAGGAATGAGAATGCAGTGGGAAGCCCATGGGGAAGCCTGGCTGGGACATGTCCCCCAGTCTGTGCTCCAAGACGAGATGAGACAGACCCCTCATCTCCGCTGAGAGTGGGTGCAGCTGATGGCCTCAGAGCTGCCTTTCCAGTGAGCAGGACGCGTCTGTGCGTGCACAGATGGAATTACGTTAAGATGAAAATGAAGCTTTGATGGAAAATACGAGTGATTAGTTCTAATACGGCAGGAAGTTAAATAAATATTTAGTGCTTGATGCTGCAAAACAGCAGTGGCCAGGGCTCCCAGGGGCACAGGAATGCAGGTCCGGTGCTCATGGGAGGTTAAAAATATGAAGTGTTTCCTTTTTTTAACCTGTGGAGCTTTCCCATCGCTTCAGATTATATTGATGGGGGCTTGGCCTGAGCACGGGGCTGCGCCCCACTGCTGGCAGCTCCCGGCCAGCCAGTTAGAGAAGAACCACTGGAAGCAAAAGGAAGGAGCAGGCAGGAACCCTGGCTCCCAGCCCAGCACCGTATCTTGGGGGCTGGCACCCGGGTGTCCTGGCCTCCCTCCCAGACCCTATCTCCCAGGCTGGCATCCAGGTGCCAGCGTATCGGCCCCCGGAGTTATTCACTGGCAGCACCTCTGTGTGTTATCCCGGCGGGGCCTGACCCTGCGTGGTGGCAGGATCAGGCCACTCGGTCGAGGCTCTTCCTGTGGGGCCAGCCCCAGGTGGAGAGGGGCCGTGAATGGTGCCAGGGCTGGGTGCAAGTCCCCCCTCAGCAGCTGCAGGGCCTGGCTGGAGCCCAGCACAATGTGGGAGACACACAGAGAAGTGGGACACGCTGTCCCCTTGCTCCCATCCCAGTGCCAGTGTGCGGCCATGCACTGACCGTGGCAAGGACAGCATGGGCAGCCCTGTTCCGTTTCCTCCCTCCCTCAGGATAGCTTCCCATTCCATCCCTGGGGACTACTTGGCTTGCGAGCCCGATCGATCCACTGCCGTGCTCCCTGCTTTGAAGCATTCCTGCTGGGCTCACGGGATGCTCGGTGCTGTCCTCAGAGCCCTGCTCTTCCTCTAGGCCATGGGAAACTCTCAGTGCAGCTCTGAGCTGCTTTCTTCTCTTTTTTATTAATAAAGAGGGGAAAAAAATAAAAAAGCCCAGAAGCAAACCCTTCATGTCTATTTTTAAAACTCAACCCCACCAGCAGTACGCTTTCCAATTGTTTCCCCCCAGCACTCAGCCTGCGACCGCTCGGCCCATTATAAATGGGTCTTATCGGCAAAGAAAAGGCTTTTGCATTATAGGGAGCTGCTGCTTAATTAGCCGGCGGAGCTCCAAACCTTCCTATCCTCCTTTTCATACCAGCAGCACCAATCTCCAGCCTCGACCTGCTGTTTATTACTGCGGTACTCCCGGCTCTGCGGCTCGCGGGGTTGTTTCCTCGCTTTTCTGGCTGACAGAGGCAATATTATACCCAAAATCTGCCCGTTGGAGCCACCCAAGCAGGGCCAGGGTGGAATGGATGGAGGTAGATAGGAATGGGGCACCCAAGGGTGTCTGGGCCAGTGGGTTCTGGGGACAGGCAAGATGCTGAGTGATGGGGTGATGCGTGTCCCTGGGGACAGCCTGGCTGCTCGGTCCCCACCTGGATGCCGATGCTGTCATCACCTAATTATAAACAGAGCCAAAAGAGCCAGGGGTGCCAACAGCGAGCCCAGTTTTGAAAAGGAACCAAGAACCAAGTACCTGTGGGGGAAGATGGGACCAGCCCAGCCAGGGCAGTTTTCCCTCCCTGCCACCATCTTATCCCCAAAAAGGCCTTGGAAAGAGAGAAGAGCCCGTTCGCAGTGCGTGTGGGCTCTAATCCCCAGCTCAAAGCTGGGAGATCAGTGAAAAGTTAATTTCCTTACAAGATGCTACACAGCTGGGACTGCCCCAGACAGGGGGGTCAGCACGGGATCAGCTCCTGAGGCAGCAATGAGCACCTGTGGCCTCCAGCCCTGGGGACACACTGTCCACTGCGGCCAGGGCAAGCTCAGATCCTCCAGCATCCCCTGAGGATGACACCGAGGAGCGGGTGGAGCTCAGCTGCATCCAGGGTTGGGTTTTATCCCTCCCCAGGAGTGATGCTTTGCAGCGAAGCCACTGGCCAGGGCTCACAGGGTCCCCAGAGCGGAAGGTGGCCGCAGGTGCTGAGTGCCATGGTGCTCGCATGGCCTGAGCAGCAGCAGCTGGTGGCACTCGCTCCGCTTAATCTGCATGAATGTGATGCTGATGAATATGAAAGGAGAGATGTGGCTGTGAGAGCTGAAGCAGCTGGTGGGGCAGCCCCAGCCCCTCCATCCTGTCCCCTCCTGGGCAGAGCCCACAGCTCGTCCCCCTGCAGCAGCAGTTTGTGTCAGTCCCCTTGGAACCGGGATTAGGGACCAGGATTACGGACCCGGCAAACTCGTAACACTGGTGTGGAAGCCAGGATTTTCCCCTGGGGGCTCCAGGAGTGGAAGGGTCAGAGAGGGGTGCCCAGTGTCACTAAGCATATCCCCCAACAAGTTCCCATGGGGGACCCAAGCAGGCAGCCAGGCAGGCATGGTTTGGGAAGTGTCACCGCACCCAAAGGGGGCAGGAACACTCATGTGGCATGTCCCCTCTGTCCCCAGCCCAGGGCACATCCATGGCACTGCACCTCTCCAGCAGCTGCTGCCAGGAAGCCTGGCTAAGGCACGCGGGGAGGGATCCAGCCAGGATTTCTCCATACAGCTTTGTAAACAGCAACATGTGACGTGCCCAAAGGGTGCACCGGGAGCAGCAGGGCAAATCCCACCAGCAACTGCTGGATCCTGGCACTGTCAGGGATTTGGTGCTGGCAGCCCCAGGGAGCCTCTGCTCCTGCCCCATGGGGTGGTCAAGGCAGGACTAAGGAGACTTCTTGGGTGTTGGAGGAGCAGGAAGGCACAGCCAGCTGACAAACCCCAACCCCAAGTTGAGCTCTTGGCTTGCACAAACCCATGGGGTTTATGCCAAGCTGGGGCTGTTTGCTGTTTGCTTTAAGGGTCAGGCTGTGACCTCGGGAAAGGGACGGACACCATGGCCCAGCTCCAGATGGGAACTTATAAACATCCCGCCTCACAATGGCAAAAGCTCTGGTCCCAGAGATCCTGTGCTGTGGAGCCAATTCTGCCATCCTTGGCACGGCTGTGCTGCAGCTCCAGCCACTGCCATTCCCCTGGCTGTGCCCCAGGGCCACTGTGACTAGGGCACAGAGCTGGAAGAGACACATTTTTCATCCTCTGCTGCTCCACAGATGCTTTTTGCTTGGACCTGATGTCCCATGAACAAGAGGACAGGCCCAGATCATCCCCAGCACCCCCAAGAATGCTGCCTGGAGTAGGCATTTTCCTGAAATCCCTGCCCTGGCAGAGTCCCTGATTCCCACCCCAAGCCCTCCATCCTCATCCTCAATGACTGTTTTATCTCCAGTGGGAGGCGGCCCCATGTGCCACGGGAACAGGGCCCTGGGATGGCCGGATAGCCCCAGGAAATGCTGTCAGCACTGCAGCTTTGGCCACACAGCCCCACTCTAAGATGGAGCAATTCCTGCAGCCAGCGGGATTTAGCAAGGGAAGGAATGAGGGCCTGGATGTGGCCACTCATTTCACTTGCAGAGGAGGTTAAGATGCATTTTGCCAACCCCCTGTATTGATCCAGGACCCCTTTGGGCTCCTGGGGATCAGAGCATCCTTCCACCTGCACCCAAAACCACCCTGCAAGGCTTGGATCTTTCTTGTGGTCACATTTTGGTGGGTACTCTCAGCCACCTGACACTCCTGGTTGCCCTTCTCCACTGCTGCTTCCAGCCAGCGAGGCCTGTAAGCACAGGAATCCCTGCCTTTCCTCACCGCACAGGGGAACCTCCATCCTGCTGATGTTACTTAATAAGGTCATTTTTGCTGGCCTGGCGTCCTGGCGGGTTTCAGTCTCCTGATGCCCTGTCTGGGTGTGGGGAGACGGGCCGGGGCAGACCCTGTGTTGCACATTCCCTCCCCGTGCAGGGGGATGCAGACCTGCAGGGGCTCACCCCAGGTCCCAAGGGTGACCCATCTCCCTCTAGCTCAGACTCTATCCCCATTTTTTTCCATCCCACCTCAGGGATTTGCTTTAGGGCCTCCCAGCAATCTGCGCTTCCCTTTGAAGTTCTACCCAGCCCTGACACTGATTTATCCCAGGATGGGAGCACAGCTTGGCCCTCCAAGCTTCTCTCTGGGCGTGCCAGCCATCCCCGGAGCACAGCTCTGTTCCCATCCCTGTCCCCGTCCCCTCCGTGCCCTTCCCAGCCCCTCTCCTCTGCTCCTTTATATAATACCACTATAGATTTAGCCACTCTGCCATGAGACCCTGCAGATTAAATCTCCCGTCCAGGGGGAGGGCAGGCCTGGGTAAGAGCTCCGAGCACAGATTAATAGCTCGCTTTTTTAATATTCATAACAATACTGGCTTGTGTCCGGCTCTCGGAAACCCCCGTGTCCTGTTGATTAGTTTAATACTGATGATACTGACAAATGCATTAACCACCGGTGGCTGCGGGGGATAAGAGGGACAGGGAGGGAGGGCCCCCAACAATGACATTTTTAATGTTATTAAGTGCTGGCTTTTATCAAGGTCAGAAGACACGGTGGGTCAGAAAGCACAAACCTCCAGGCACTTGCTCAGCTTGGGGGAGGTGGGCTGGGTGCTGGAAGATCAAACCCAGGAGTTTAGGGAATGAGCTGGTTTTCCCAGCCCATACAAGCCCATCACATTGTCTGTGGGACCCTCCAAGCCAGCATCCCTGTCGTACCCACCCGCCGAGCCCTTTCTGCAGCCCCCAGGCTGGGTTTCACCCCAGATGGGCACAGGCACCCTCATGCAGGTGGCCACAGAGCACAGGCAGGTTGTGAATGCCTCCAGGGCTCCTCTAAGAGATCATTTGGATAAAATTAGATGGATGGAGACAGATTAGCTGAACAGCTGAAGGGAGGAGACAGTCAGATGGATGGGGACAGTCAATCGAGGAACAGGGGTGGGAGGGCAGGCCTGAGGTCCCTCCCTGGGCTGGCTCAGCCCACTGGTGCTACAGCAGGTCTGGGGTGCCTGGTTTTTGGGAAGAAGGATGGGGAGGCTCAGCGTTCAGCAGAGCCCAGGCTGGCTCACCACAGGGAAACTGAGTCAGGGCAGAGGGTGCCAAGGGTCTCACAGCTGCAGCCTCTCCACAGAGCTGGGGGTACCCCAAATCACAGCTGCACAGAGACCCCAAATCCTGGGGGAATGCTCTGTCTTTGGGCCAGGCTTAAGGGAATCTGCTGCTCCCATCCCTGGCCCTGATACTCCCTCATTCCCTTGACACCTCCATGCTGTGCCATGTGGGTCTGAGCAGGGCCCTGAGTTCCTGGCATGCAGGGCTGTGCCTGGTGGGGCTGCTTTTGGGGTGACTCCCCTGGTTTTAGAGGGCCTCACACCCAAGTAACTTTTGATCAACCCTGAATTGGCCAGGCAGTTGGACTAGATTATTGCTGTAGCTCCCTTCCAACAGAAATAGTCTATTTTATTTAATTTCTATTTTATTTAATTTAAGAAGGGATCAGTGAGGGGCTCACAGCAACATTGGCCAGGGCTGCTGAAGCTCAGCACCTCCCAGATTTGCAGGATCAAACCAGGCACCAGCTGCCACCCAAACCCACCCCCAGCTACCTCCCAGCTGCTCCTTATATCCCTCCAACTGGATGTAACTGGGCCCAGTTTTCAGCTGTTCAACACTGGCCATGGGATTAACCCTTTCCCATGCCACATAGGGCCTGCCATGATCTGGCCTCTCTGAGAACAGCTCAGAGCCCGTCCCCTCCCACTGCCATGGAGGAACTCAGGAAGGAAACATGAAGCAGTGCAAGAATGCAGGAGGGCAGAGCACCTGAGCCAGGATTGGACTACCTGGACCAGAATTCCCAGTCCAGGGAGAAGCATGGAGCTGATGGCTGCCCATGCCAATGAACCGTGTGGTTCCAGGAAGTTGATGGTGCTTCAGAATCACCCTGGGGAAAAAAACTCATTTTCTAAGACACCAAAGGAGAAAGCACCCGTGAGTGGGCTCAGCTGTGCACAGCCCCTGCACACACCAGCGCCAGCATCGACACGGGCAGAGCCACGGTGTCCTGGGGATGGCACTGCGTCATCCCACTGGGCACGTGCCACCTCAGCATCGCCCAGATCACCTCACTCACTCAGCATCACTTACAGGGCATCTCTGATCTAAAGATCCCTAAAAATCCTGACAAAGGGAGGGCAAAGAACTCACTTCTTCCTTCTCCACACACAGGTAACCTGCCACGTGCCCATGCAGCCCTTCCAAACAGCTTTATCTGCCAGAAATCCACTCCCTCCTCCCCAGATCACACATTTAAGTGGATTTCCTCTCCCTGTGGTGAACAAGGGAGGAAGGAAGGAAGGAAGGAAGGAAGGAAGGAAGGAAGGAAGGAAGGAAGGGAGGGAGGGAGGAAGGGAGAATGAATTTCAGCTGCTGGGGTCTTTAAACAGTTTTCACCGTATCTATTTCTTCCCCGTTCTTGTGCCTGTGTGTGTGTCCGTGTATGTGCACATCCCTGACGTCACAGCAGATTTTGAAGTTGCCCGATGCCGGCCATCTGCTCCTGATTACGGGAGGCCCTGAGCTCCTTAAAATTATACGCAGAAAGGCCGACATGCCCCTCCCGGCTGGAGCGTGGCCACGGCCAGAGTGGGAGAGCGCTGGATCGGGCCGGCAGCACAGCCCTGCCCGATCCGCTAATCCCCGGTGATCAGAGCGTGGGGGAAAGGCGAGATCAGGGATCTGCACGGGCAAAAACTGCCGAGGGAGGTGGCTTGGCTCCGTATCGGCTGGAATGGTACCTGGGTGCTCCATCATCTCTAGGAGTTTTGGGATAGGAGCCCGGGGGTGCTCAGGGGGTTTTGCCAGAGGGGCTGGGACAGCAGCTGTGGCTCGTGGGTCCCACTCCCACCAGTGCCAAAGCAACAGCAGACAGCTCAAGGAAGGGACTCACAGTGATTACACCCTCAGATAGGGTTTTGGGGGGATCTGGTGGGAATAAAGCTGGCAAAGGAGGTGGGAAACCACACGTATCCTTCACTTGGTGCTTTGGAAAAGACCTGCAGGTGTTTTCACTTGCCTCTAATTGCAGACTGGTACCTGGCTGCTGCACAAGAAGAGCCACAGGGTTGAGCTGACATCCAACAGGAAAATCTCTACGGCCACATTTGCGATCCTCCTCACAGCCTCCATCATTCCCAGGATGCTGAGCCAGTTCTTGTGCCCGCTTCATGCCTCAATTTCCCTATGGCAGGACAAGACAAGGCCATGCCTGACCACTTCATGCCTTTAGGGGATGTCCTTGGGGGCCGTCACACAGATCCCACCCGGTCCTGCTGCCCGCATGGTCGGGCTCACCCCCATTGCCTGCATCCAGTCCCCAAAAACTGCCTGGTGATTGCAGGGCAATTAACTGCAGCATGATTACAAGCAGGATGCTTAATGAGGTTAAACCACTACCTGGGACTTCCTGAGTTCTTAATTACTCACTCTTTAATTGCTGCTCACAAGTACATTAATATAAATGACTGTCTGGGACAGAAAAAAGAGATACGATCAGTGTGATTGGGATGCTTCAGGGATATGGCCCTTTCCCAGGGCTCAGATCATGTTCCATATCCTCCAATCCCCACCAGCAGGGATTACACCCATCAAAGTGCTTAAAACCCCACTTTTCTCTCAAAAGTGTTTGATGCTGGGGGAGGGCAGAATCTCCTGTGCAGCCCCCCTGAGCCTGTCTCTGCTCGGCAGCCTCGTGTTTCCGCTGCCTGGTGGATGTGGTGCCCGTGAAGAACGAGGAAGGCGTCGTCATCATGTTCATCCTCAACTTCGAGGATCTGGCACAGCTCATCGCCAAGAGCACCGGGCGGAGCCTGCACCAGCGCCTGTCGCAGAGCTGGAACAAAGGTGGGTGTCCGGGGGCGGTGGGACCTGGGAGAGCAGTGCAGCACCCTCATCCCATGGTTTTCTTGGGAGCACATGGACACTGAAGGATGCACCTGTGGGCAGGATCCTGCACGGGAAGAGGTTTGTGTTTTTGCACAGCCACAGCTCTGCCTGCTCAGGGACTGGTCCAGCCAAACCCCAGCTGGGTGGGAAAAGGCTGTTTGAGCCAGCTGTGCTCCCCTCACATCCACACCTGCCTGCACACACTTACCGAAATCCCAGAGACCTGGGAACAGGGCTGGGGACTGACCCCCTGCATGGGACGGTGCATTTTTATGAGAGAAGGTCTCGCTGCAAATGGAGCCATGAAGTCCCTCCGTAAATCCCCCACATTGCTGGATCTTTTCCACATTTAACGCTGGCTTGGGCTGGAGGTGCTGGTGTGGGACAGGATCTGTGTGCGGGGTCACCAGGAGGGCCAGGGGACATCTGGTGTCACCAACAGCACGGCTGTGCTGTGGGGATGTCACTGCAGGCAAATGGCACGAGGATGGCTGCACTGCAACAGCTCAGCCTGCCCCAGCTTCAGGCTGCTTCCCGCTCTCCTAGGCTCATTCCAGGGTTTTGGAGACAGTGGAAAATTCAAATTCCCTTTTTTGGGAAGACTGAATCAAAGGGAAGCTGTGGTGAGGCTCTCGAGGGGATATGGATATCCAGAGATGCAGATGTTAGACCTGACAAAGAGCTGTAGCTTCTAAATCTCCTCCTTCCATACAGCCCTCGGTGCCAGTCACCTCTGCTTGCGCCAGGGAAATAATCCCACGTCTGCCTTCATGACGACATTCCCTAGGGGTGCTCTTGGGAGGCTTTGGGCAGGCCTCAAAGTAAAGCTGTGGGAGCAACATGGGTCTGTCCCCACATGGCACTTGGGGTGGCACAGCAGGACCAGGATCAGAGCCAGGGCCACATCCGGGAACAATGGGGACAACTGCCCAGTGAACTGGAGTGTGTGAGTCTCAGCGCATTCCCACTCGGTGCATATCTATATCCTGGAGCCACTGAGGTGTCTGTGTATGGCAGCAGGTACCAGCAGAGTTTTATTTGGGTTTATGTGTGCTCAGGCCAGACATGCACACAGGGGGCTCACGGATGTGTGTGTGTGAATGGACGGATCACTGTGCACGTGCTCGTATGTCTGTGAAGTGATAAGATTCATGGTTCTGATGGATTGCTTTAGTACCAGCTACCCTCTATGCATGACCTGCTGAGGAAATCCTAAATTCCAGCACCAGTGTTTCTTTGCAGCCCCACCAGCTCTCAGAATATCTCGACATATGATGCATCCATACCCCATCCCACCCAAAGACATACCTTTGGCAGAAGGCACCCAAATCAAGAGTACCTGTCACTTCTCTGCATGTTGGATGTTGTGTTGTGCATCCCAAGGGGGGCTTCTTGGGTTTTCCACTCTGGTGACAGGGAGTGTGGAAAGGCCAGAGCTGCTGGTGCCAGTCCAGATCAGGCTCTTGTGCACAGGTTTTCTGACTCAGTCTTTAATTGCTTGGCCACAGGTGGCTGCATTGCTGGTCCCCAGCTCACTGGTGTGCAGGGAAAGTCGGATGCTTTGCTTCTTCCAGCTGAAAAGCTGCTCTGGGCAGTGGGGATGGGGTGAGCAGAGGGAGCATTTCTGGGCAGGGGCATTTCTGGGCAGCTGGGCAGGCTGGGACCTTGCCCAAGCAGCTCGGTGGTGTTTTGGGGCTGGGTGAGGGAAGCTAATCTTGCCAAAACCAAAGAGCTCCTCTACGTGCTGCTTTTTCCCAGGGGACAATGTCTTTGTGGAGCTCCTGCCACATCCCACGTGCCCCAAGATTTAGGCCACCTTTCATGCAGTTAGGGAGCACAGTTGGTGCTGCTGGATGAGCTCCAGGGCTGACCCAGGCCCCAAGGGTGTGAACCTAGCTGCTCACATGAACTCTGCAGAAGCAAGTGACCATGATCTCCTCTAGAAGAGGAAAAGTGACTTTGCATTCAGTGTCATAACCAGGGGCATTGGGTCCTCTCCACATCTGGGCTCTTCCTCTCCTGCATGTGTCTCATAGGTCCTAGCAGCCCTGGCTGCCCTTGTCCCAGCCCCAGTCTCTGGTGCGGTGGTCTCCTGGTCCCCTGTGATGGCAGGAAGGAACCCCCTCTGTGTGGTCCAAATTCCCTCACTGAAAATCCAAAACAAATCCAGGAACAAAATTGCTAGAACTACTTTTCTTTCAATGCCATTCTAAATTACCATCTACTGTGTGGTTTTTTTTCCTGAAGTTCCACCAAGGAGCTTTAGAGGCTCGATTTCCTCCAGGTCCAAATCCCTTAAGTGGCTTTAACCTCTTTAATTGGCTTAGGAGTGTTCTGCACCTTTCCTGTCTCACATGCACAGTTGTAGGGAACTCTTCTCCAGCTCAGCAGAGCTTGCTGCCAGGTCAGGGTCTGCCTTCAGCACATGGCGATGTGATGGCGTGGGAACAGCAAGTGCTTTGGAGGAGGAAGGGCCACACAGCATGTGCGTCCCCCAAAGCCACCCAGAATTCTCTGCAGCCTCTACCCTGTCCCGCCTCACTTCAGCCATCACGTGCAGCTAGGTCATATCTTTCTCTCTTGTGTTTTGTTTTTCTTTTTAACAAGGTGAAAGTAGGAGTTTGAAGTTTAGTCTCCCGTCCCTGCGGCGACTCAAAATCCAGCGGAAATCTCTGCCCACCAGTGAGTTTGATGGAGTAGCCATTGACTATGGAAAGGTAACCGTAGCCTTTGTCTGATATAAGCCCACGCCTCAGGCCAGGTCCCAGCGCTCTTCCTCGCTGTCCCCATCCCGCTCCCCCTCGGCTGCTGTGGCTCGGGCCATGTCCGGCGGTCGGGCCCTGGCCCTGGGTCAGTGCTGAGCGCTGGCCCTGCTGAGGGCTGGCAGCGAGCGCGGTGCTTTGGCGGTGTGGGCTGGAGCTCGACGGTGCTGCTCTGCACATTCCGTGGCTCGTGGGGGGAGCGGGAGATGTGCCAAAGCGGGGAGGAAGGTCTGGCTCCATAGTGCAAGTTGTCCAGGACGGTGGAGCTCCAGGGAGTTGTCCCTACCTCAAGGAGGGGACGTGCTGGTGGCTGTAAGAGCGTGGAGCAGGTGTGCTCTGAGCAGGGACTGGCAGGGACTGGCAGGCTCATTTCCCCATGTTTTCCTGGCAGGGACCAGGCAGCACAGGCAGGTTCAGCTTCTCATCCCTCCAGCAAAGATTGTGCTTCCCATGATGGAAGGTGATGCTGTCATTGCTGACCTTGAAAAACTGTTGGTGGGACCTGTTTAGAGATTGCTGTTCTTGGTGGCTTCCTGACTGTCAAAAGTGCTCAGGGTACCTCCAGTCAAAGACCTATTGTTTTCTGAAATGCTGCAGCTCAAGGCTGTGGGCAGGAGGCTCCTGCTCTGCTAAGGCATCCCCAGGTGCCAGGGTCTCGCTGTGCTGGGTGTATCCAGACAGCCTGGATAAATCTGCTTCCCCAAATCATAGATATAATGAGATGGAAGGTGTCTGTCTTCTCAGAGGTTGTGCTTGTGGTAGGTTGAAGATGTGTGTAGGGTTGTCAGATGCTTTGGGTGCATCATTCCTATAGACACCAGCACTGCTAAAAGCTCTGAGTGCCCCCAGGCTGGAGCTGCACGGGGCACTGCAGTGTTTCAGGGCACACACGTGGAAAATGTGGACTGAGGACAACCTGATGATCCACCACTTTGCTGGAGCTTGGTTAAGTGGGCACAGCCCTGCAGGTGCAGGGCCAGCCATCAGCTAGCCTCTCCAGGCACCCCATCCCAAAACCTGCCCTAAGGGCCCTAGGGATGGTGAGAAGAGCCACAGTCCCTCCCGTGGGTATGACTGGAGGGGCAGAGTCCCACGGGTCTCTGCTCCAGAAGGTGGTTGCTTTGCACACCCCATTGCAGAAGTCTGGAAACGCTCCAGGGAAAAAGGTTTAGCCATGGCTAACAGTGGCTGTAGGAAAAGGAGGACCAATATGGCCAAATTTGCAAACACAGCAACTCCTCCAGTGCTTCCTGGTGCAGAGCACATCCTCTTCCATAAACACCAGCACAGGGCCTGGCACTGACCCTCAGCGGTGGCCTGAGCCCTTGCAGCAGGTGAGGGAAGGGCAGCCCCAGTGGTGGGACATAGGGACGTCTCGGAAAAACGCATGGCACAGCAGGTCCTCCAGGCAAGCCTGTCCCTAGGTCTCCTCTTCTCTTGCTCTCACTTGCTTCCCAGCTGTGCAGCATCGCCTTGCAAACCTCCCTGCGGCCGCCCAGCCTCCGGCGGGAGCTGGTAGGAGATAGGAGCTGCCAGGTCCCCAGGGACTCGGTCGCCCCACTCCAAAGCAGGTCCTGGTCCAGGCTGGAGATGACCTCAGGAACCGCAGTGCTTCCCAGCCCTCTGCCTCTCCTCTTACCTACCCCGGCTCCCTCTCCTTCCCCCCCAGCACGCGGGGACTCCTTCTAATACAACGCTTTCTCCTGGCTGTCTTAAAGCCTGGTGGTGACTCCCTGATTTTGAGGGACTTGAAGACGTCGCCCAAGGAAAACTGTATGCAGTCAGAGACCGAATCCCTCCTGGAAAAGGAGCGGAGGCCAAGCCTGGAGGCCGACCCCACCCTACAACACTCGTCCCCGAAACAAGAGCCTCCTGTGCTGGGCCCACGAGGGTCGTACCCTGCGTGGGGTTTCTTTCGGTCTCGCCCTGGGGGCAGCTTCCACAGCCTCCGCAGGGTCTCCTCCTTGGACAACTTTGAGGCTGCGAGGTCTGAGTTCCAGAGAAAATTCAGGGAAAGGAGGGCAAACTCAGGTAGGGAAAAACCCCGGAGCTGTCGGTTCTACTGCGGGAGTCAGGGTTCTGGCGATGGCCTCAGCATATCTCGGGGGGGAGGTCTCGGTCTCTTTTCCCTCTGCAAAGTGGAGATTACCTGGGTCTTCTCCCCAAAACCCACTGGTCTCCATGCAATTCCCTGCACAGGTGGGTCCTGCTCTGTAGGTAGAGCCATCCATGGTTTGTGTGTGAGATGTGAGACCGTGTGAGGTTGCGTTCGGCTGCCCCACACAAGGGGCATCCCGGTGCCATCCCACCTTCCCGGAGGGAGGGAAGGGGTCTGCAGGAATGTGCAGTGTGAGCTGTGTCCATGTGTTGGAGGTGGGTGAGACACCGGCCAGGCCACTCTGTAGGGCTGGAGGGAACGATCCTTCACCGTGGTATCCACGTCCAGACCTCTGGTTCTCATGAGAGTGATGATGACAAATTAGATGGAGGTCAGGAAAGAGAAGCCTCAGTAACTGGGGATGAGAGATCAGTCTGTGGAATGTGGCAGGAAAAATGGGGTGGGGGATCATGATCCTCCAATAGTCACAGGTTATGGACCCTCAGGAGGAGACACAATGTAGAGGGAGGGAAGGTGAAAGAGCAGAGAGAAGGGTGGCAGCAGGATGGCTGGTGCTAACTGGGCACCTTCACAATGTCTTCAGACACCTCCTGCCAACACCACCACTTGGGTCAATGTCAGAGTGCAAGGATTAGAAGGGGTAAAAAATTGAAAACATAACCCTGCCCTGCCTGTAGGAGATGGAAATGTTGGTACACACTGGGCACAGTGCCTGGGGATCTTCCTGGAGCCCTGGGTGCGGGTACAGGCTCCCACTCATGACAACACGTTGCCACAAGCCTGACCATGAAATGACCACCTCCACAGCTTCCTCCCTGGTCCTGCACTGGGGTGACCCACAGGCAGGTCCCCAGGGAGAACTGTCAGAATCCACCCCCACTACAGCTCTTCTTACGGAGAAAGCTCTGACCTCCCTACCTGGAGCTGGGGGTGGAGGATACATCCAAGTGGGAATATCATCCAGCTCCTGGTTCAGTTTGGTGGCCAAAAGCCAAAACAGCAGCTCAGCTGTTTGTCAGGCTAAAGCATGCAAGGGTGGAGGAGAACGACTTCCTCCTTTGTCTGTTTTCATGCCAGTTTTGGCATCTCTCCCTGGTGAATCTCACTGGGTTGGTCCCCAATCCACTACAGTCTTCATGGGTAGCAAAGGACATTGGGTGTCTGTGTTTTGGCAGCTGGTCTGAGGTCCCTGAAGGAGGTTTAATGGTGAAAAGATGGGTGATGTGTGGGAAAAACAGCCCTCTCTCAGGCGTCCCGGGTTGGGCATCCTACGTCTGAGCCAGCCTGAAGAAGCCAAGCCTTTACGGCCAAGCAGACTTTGGCACCTTTTGGTGGCACCTTGTGGTGGTCCCCAACTCCTGGAGGTCCTACATGAGGTCAGGGCTCTGGGGATCTGTTCCTGCTCACACTGCCCTTCTCAGTGCTCCTCTCCATCCTCTTTCAGAGGCTTCCCATGTCAAACCCAACCCCCCAAACTCCACCTCGGACTCGGACCTCATGAAGTACCGGACCATCAGCCAGATCCCCCAGTTCACGCTCAACTTTGTGGAGTTCAACCTGGAGAAGCACCGCTCAGGCTCCACCACGGAGATTGAGATAATTGCTCCCCACAAGGTGATGGAGCGCACCCAGAACGTCACTGAGAAGGTCACACAGGTACGTGAGCAGTGAGATGCCACCAAGGCAGTGATGGGGTGCTGGTGTTGCTGCTGGGGGACAGTCACAACCACTCCAGTGGCTTTTGGAGGAGAGAAGCAGAGAGGGCAGTGACACCCGGAGATTCCATCCCAGGAAATGCCAGTATCCCTGTGTTTGGTTATGCCTTCCTCTGAATGGCTAAATGCTCGTGTTAGTCCCCTAAATGAGTATTTCTGGTAATTCATGGCTGGGCGAACGCCAGCGTGAACTGCTCGTGACGGTGGCCTTGAAGGGGACACGCATTTGCATGTTTGTGTGTGCATGTGGCTTCTCTGGGGGGGAGCTTTGGCCACTGTTCCTGCCCCCCAGCGCTGGGAATGGAGCCCCTGGGGCACTGCTGGCCCCGAGGTGCCCAGCCAGGGACCCGGCCTGGTGTCAGCACGCCGAGGGCCACAGAATCCCCTGGGAGACAGCAGGTGGCACTGCACTGTCACCAACACGTGGGGCACCGCCTGTCACTGCAGGGGACACTTACGCACTGTCACCCAAAGGGACGCGCATGGAATGGTGCATCCCAGGGGATGTCACAGCGCGTGAAAGGCGCTGATGTGTCCCACAGTCCCGAGCAGGGAGCTCTTCTACCTGCGGGGAAACTGAGGCACAGGAGAGCCTCAGTGTACGAAATACATCTAAGGGCACCTCCCATTGTTGCCAGCAGCAGCCCCGGGCAAATTTAATGAAAATGCAGCCTTCTGACCCCAGAAAAGCCTCCGGGTTTGGGAGTTTGCTCCATCAGAGGGGGGTGCTATGCAGGATTCTCCTTCTGTCTCGGTGCCAGCAAACCTTTAACTTCACAGCCTCCATGCACAGGGACCCCACAGGGGACCTGCCTGTCCTTACCCCAGTGTCCCCCAAACCTCCCGCCAAGCCACAGCTCCCCGCTCCTGGCTGTTAAATAATTCATGGTGAGGCAGAGACAGCGGCGAGACATCGTCTAAAAATACCAGTGGGTGGGCAGGGAGTGGAGACCGGGGCTGTTTGGGATGGTCTGGCCCTGCACTGGGCTGGCAGGGAGGGCAGGCCACAAGTGCAGTGAAGGTCCCAGGCTCAGCCTCGGAGGGCTGTGGCTCTGGAGCACGGCTGGGGGCACATGGGGATGCTGTGGGGTCAGCGTCACCAGGCTGGGGTCCTGTCTGCAGGTGGCATGTGTCCCAGTCCCCCCAGTCCGTCCGTCTGGGCAGGAGGGTGCTGGGGACAGGGATGGGGGGGCTGAGCTGTGTCTGGATACGTGCTGGGAGTGACACTCCATCACTGCCAGCCTGCAGCCAGCACCATGGGCCTGATCCTGCCCAGCCCCTTGTGCTTGAGGCTCTCCTGGTGATTCTGGAGTGGCCCCCACCCCAGTGCCCTTAAACCCCAGCACCGAGCGAGGGACAGGGAAGGTGATGGGTGCTGGGCACCACGGGGCACGAGCAATGGCCTGGGTTAGCCAGGGCCACAGGAGCCTCCCCCCTCTGTCACCCACAGCCCACACACACCCTACTCCCTCCTCCTCCTCCTCTTCCTCCTCCTCTTCCCTCCTGCCCTCCCTCACTTGCTGCCAGCACCCAGCACCCCTCTGTCAGCACCCAGCACCCCACACCATGAGCCTGCGGCTGCGGCTGAAACCAGTAAGTGCAGGAGGAAGGGGACAAGGGAAGGGGCACCCAGGAGGATCACCATGGGGAACACTGGCACTGCCACCTGCAGAGACTCCCAGGGCCACCCAGGCCACCCAAGGGTGACCTTGCCATCCCTTAGGGGCAGAGAGGAACAAGGCTGCAGCTACTCCCTAGCTCTGTGTTGGTTTGGATGCTCTTCTGGAGGTTGTTTCTTTACCCTTTTCTGCCTCAGATCTTTGGGATTGTGGGTTTTTATTCCTTTCTGCCTGGAAAGCAAGAGGGCTTAACCTGTTCTTCCTTCTGCCACAAGAGCTAGGTGCCAGGAACAGGGATGAGGGGCAGGGCAGGTGCCCCAGCATAGGGAACAGTATTTGGTGGCCCACATTCAGGACTGGCCCCACAGAGCTGCCTCCAGTGAGGCAGAACAAGCATTCAGCTGCTGAGGGTGGGACCGCTGCTGGTTTTCCCAGACACAAGATGAAGGAGCCCATCTCAGGTCTTCTGGGTGCATCTTAGTTTTGGGATCAAGCGTTACTGGTGTTGTCTTGTCCCCTTCCCCGCCGTCCCCACAGGAGCCAGTCCCCAAGCCCAGCTGGTGCCTCATTCCCTCCACAACAATTGCATTTGGGTCACTTTTTCCAATCCCTCCCCTCTCCGTCCGCCAACGACGTCGACGGTTCCTGCTGCTCCATTGGCGCTCTCGTCCCCACGGGGGCCCCAGCATCGATTGGGTTTGATTAATCTGCGCTGGGCTCCTGAATGCCCTTCGCAGCCGCATGTCTCCCACCCGCCTGGCCGAGTGCCTGCGTGCCTGCGTGGGCGATGCCACGGCCCGAGCGCTGCGCCCGCCGTGCCGGACGCTGCCTGGGCGTGTGGGGCTGGCGGCCCCCATGGTGGACACCCGGACTTCAAGGGTCAGCTGCCGCCTGGGGCGCCGGGCAAGCTGCAGGCAGGTAGGAGCAGGGGCACCCCTGGGACGCGGGACCCTCCAGTGTCCTGGGGCTCTGGGATGTGGGAGCGGCTGCTTGCTGTGGGATGGGGCTACTGGGATGGATCCGCTTTGGGTCATAGCATCGGGAGCCCTTGGGAAACCCTTGAACAAGATAGGTGTCACTGCAGGAAGGATCAGACCCTTCTTCCAGATCTGTTGCCGGAGCCGTGGTGATGCCCATCACTGTTGCCTTGGGATATGTGGATCCTCCTTTCTCCTCTCTCCTCTTACCTCTCTCCTCTCCTTTGCAGCCCAGCAAAAAATTCCCTTTTAGCTAGGGGCTCAGGGCCAGGAGAGAGAATTGAGGTGCCCCTCACCCTCCTCTGCAACTGGCACCAGTCCCAACACCACAGGGACTCTGGGGGACAACAGAGCAGCAGGGGCAGGAAGGGGATCCAGCTGCCCCCAGCTCCAAATAAGCTCCTTCATGCCACCACCCCTCAGCACCCAAAGCGGGACAGCCCCACCCCTCTCATCCCCAGTGCCTCGTGCTGTGTCTCCAGGGTAGCTTTAGAGCCCATCAGGAGCTGGCATTGGTCCTGAAGGGAGAGCTGGACCAGGCCTGGGATGTGTGGGGGATTCACTGGTGCTGTGGAGTTTGTCCCCATGAAAGCAGAGAGCTGTGGGGACACACGACAGCATGGAAGGATGCTTGCATGGTTGAGATGGTGTTTGCACATTGGTGGCCACAGGTGAGATGGGAAATGGGCATTGCCTGAGGCTTTGCTGCAGGTGGCCCAAGCTGTTCCCCTGCTTGGAGGACAACTGTGCCAGGACATGCAGGGGAAGATACCTGCTATGGCTGAGAAAGGCATGGTCCAAGGCTTGCGAGATGCCTAATGTGCTGTCACCCTCGGGTGACACAGCCATGGGATGGCATCTCCAAGGCCTGTGCCAGGGATGCCCAGCAGCTCCCAGGCAGGTGGCACAGAGCTGAGGGCAGGAGGCACAGCAGCAGGCACTTTCCTCTCTGCTGGTTCAGAAGGACATAAAGCAGGTAAGAAGCTGCCCCGAGGGTGCTGTGACCATCAGAGACAGACAAGGACCTTGGTGTCAGCCACAGTGGGCAACTGGGCAAACATATGCAGCCAACAAAGGTGAAAAAGCCGTAGGAAACCATTGTGTGCTCCTGGATGCTCTACCAGCACATGGAAGTCTCTTGCCTGGTTCCTGGCATTATCCAGCCTTTCTCCTGGTCTCCCGTCCTTCTCACACCCCTCTCCTGGCAGGTGCTGTCCCTGGGTGCTGATGTCCTTCCCGAGTACAAGCTGCAGGCACCGCGCATCCACCGATGGACCATCCTGCACTACAGCCCCTTCAAGGCCGTGTGGGACTGGCTCATCCTCCTGCTGGTCATCTACACAGCCGTCTTCACCCCCTATTCGGCCGCCTTCCTGCTCAACGAGGAGCAGGTGGAGGAGAAGCGCTGGGACTGCAGCTACTCCTGTGACCCACTCAACATCATTGACCTCATCGTGGACATCATGTTCATCGTGGACATTGTCATCAACTTCCGCACCACCTATGTCAACATCAACGACGAGGTGGTGAGCCACCCTGGCAAGATCGCCATTCATTACTTCAAGGGGTGGTTCCTCATTGACATGGTGGCCGCCATCCCCTTTGACCTGCTCATCTTCCGCTCCGGCTCTGATGAGGTAAGAGCAGGGACTGGGGGTCTATCAGGACAGGAGGGGACTCATAGATGGATAGGGAGAGATGTATGGGAGAGAAAGAGAGGGATGTGGATGGTTTGATGTAAGTGGTAGATGGCTAAATCCATGGGGAGAGGGGTGGTTGGTCACAGGGTGGACAAGGGTGTCTTTACAGGTTTTTAAGCAGCCGGCACCAGGGATTTCATTTTTTAGGGTCAGGCAGTCCCTACTCTAAGTGTTAAGACTGGATCCACTCCCCTTGCTGAGGCTGACCCAGCAGAGCAGGCTGGGGGCTCAGTTTAAGGGCTGACCCCACACTGCAGTGTGGGTGAATTTGGGGGTGCATTGCCAGCCAGACTCAAAATGTTGGCAGTGGGATAACCCTGTACTGTACTGTACTGCCTGGAGGCTCCACATCTGGGAGTGAAAGGCAGCTCTTTTGGGAGCAATGGCTGGCAAGGTGAGGACCCATCAGGAAACATGGGCTTGGCCTTGGCTCTTCTCACTTGCTCACCTCTAATCCCAGAGCTTGTTGCCCTTATGGTCAGCAGAGGGAAACTGCCCTTCCTGTGCTGTGACTCATCTGACCTAGTTCAGAGGTGACCTCCAGGACAAGGTGATTCACACTCTAGAAATGCATTTTTATCCTTCTAAGGAAGCATGGCTTGGCTGGGAACATGCCTTTGGAACATGCCATATTTGTCCTTTGCCTATCCCTGAGGTTTCTCACCTCTCCCCTGCAGACTACCACCCTCATTGGCCTCCTGAAGACTGCCCGGTTGCTGCGCCTGGTGCGTGTGGCCCGCAAGCTGGACCGGTACTCCGAGTATGGGGCAGCCGTGCTCTTCCTGCTCATGTGCACCTTCGCCCTCATTGCCCACTGGCTGGCCTGCATCTGGTACGCCATCGGCAACGTGGAGCGGCCCTACATGGAGCACAAGATCGGCTGGCTGGACAACCTGGGCGACCAGATCGGCAAGCGCTACAACGACAGCGACCTCTCCTCTGGCCCATCCATCAAGGATAAATACGTTACTGCCCTGTACTTCACCTTCAGCAGCCTCACCAGTGTAGGCTTTGGCAATGTCTCGCCCAACACCAACTCCGAGAAGATCTTCTCCATCTGTGTCATGCTCATTGGCTGTGAGTGCCTGTGCATGTCCCACTGTTCCCATCCCTGCTTTGGAGGTTGGAGCATCTCCCTCTGCCTGTGCCCCTTCCGCACAGACAAATGGTTGGGGTGATAGAAATACATGTTTTCAGGTCCTGGTAGATGTGGGTTTTGGGAATCTGCTGGTTCCAGGTCCGATGTAGCTGGACATGTATCTCCCCATGTCCCGTTGAGTCCTGCCCTCTCGTTGCAGCTCTGATGTACGCCAGTATCTTCGGCAATGTCTCAGCCATCATCCAGCGCCTGTACTCGGGCACAGCCCGCTACCACACGCAGATGCTGCGGGTCAAGGAGTTCATCCGCTTCCACCAGATCCCCAACCCCCTGCGCCAGCGCCTGGAGGAGTATTTCCAGCATGCCTGGTCCTACACCAATGGCATCGACATGAACGCGGTGAGTGCAGGCAGGGAGCCCCTGTGTCCTCAGCGCTTTGTCCTGAACAACACAGCGTCTAGATCTGGGTCCACCCAAACACTTCCCTCCTTTTGACCAGGATAGAGCCAGGGGACTTGGGAGGCTGGAGACAGACTCTATCCATATACCTCCTGCATTTCTACCTCCTGCATCCCCCTTTCTCCTTCTCCCATTTTTCTGCCCATTCCTTTACATCTACCCAGAGGTTTTCCAGGGTCATGAGCACATTTCTTGGCCAGAGATCAGGTTTGGTGGGGAGCTCAGAGTCCCTATTGGCACTGAGCACTTTCAGGCTGGTGTCTGTTGGTGTCACAGGAGTGGAGCAGGTATTGATCCAGCTCCTCTCCACACCGCCGGTTGCTAAGCAAAGTGCATCCTGCTCTCGCAGCAGGGAAAGGAGGGCATTTAAATAAACCTCGATCCATTTTAATTAGAGCCCAGAGAGGCAGCTGTTTGTTAGCAAAGGGGGATCAATGGCGGAGCTGTGCTGGAGAGGCGCCGGGGCTCCGAGCCTGGCGGGAAGGCTTGTGCCGATGGTGCCGGGGCTCTGCAGGGATGAGGAGGTGCCTCGGCCAAGGTGTTCTGGGCTGGGGACTTGACTCACAGCCCCAGGATTCATTGCACAGACGTGGTGGCTTGGCCAGCAGCAAGGCAGAGGAATGAGAAAGGATAAGGCAAGGAGAGACATGAGACCTCGTATTCCCGGTCTCTTGGTCCCAGGCAGGTCATCAGCCCACTGATTCCCAGTTCATGCTCCTTTTTTTTCCTTAAGATTTGATCCTGAGAACCATCAGGACACAGATTTGTATGAATTCAGCATCTCCCTCCAAAGTTGCTGCTGCCACATGAAACAACTGGGCAGCATTTGGGGGTTTGCTGCTGGGAGAGCTTCGGGTTAAACCTCTCCAATGGAGGAGACACCCTGGGCTGGACATCAGTGGCAATAACGAGAAGCAGCACCATGGCACCCTACCAAGCACAGGTTCTCTTGGCTTAGTACAAACCCAGGTCACAAATCCCCTGTGAGAGCTGAGCTTGCGGCTCAGCCATGCCGCCGCTCACACCAATTCCTGCTGGGTGCTGCTGAGACACAGCGTGACCTCATCAATCACCCCACAGCCCGACCAATTCCTCCACCCCTGATTTCCCAGCAGGGAAACACTCCTGCTAGCCTGGGAGATCATGATGGAGCCAGGAACAAGTTGTGCTCACCAGCCCCAGCATGGCTGTTCCAGATTTGGCCACCAGCAGGATTTGAGCAAAGAGGACAGCAAGGAGGACCCCGGGGCCATATGCTGCTCTCCAAAAAAAACCCAAACCCAGGTGGTTTTCACCTTGGCACTGTGAGTCATTGGTGGCAGCAGCTTTCTCCATATTGCGAGTTTTACCTTGCTGTCACCTTCAGATTCAGCTTTTGTTCAACATGAGGTATTTGCACAGGTATATTTAGCTGTCACTGCACACAACTGTCCCGTGCTGCTGCTTCTTGGCATTCAGGCAGGTGCTGTTTAATTAAGGTTTTTTGTGCATTTTGTGCCAGTTTCTGCTCTCATTCATCCAAGATTAGTGGGTGTAAAGATGAAAAAGGGGATATGCCACCAGTGGGTATAAAAAGCTTGAACTGGTTACTTTTATTTATTGCTTGGGAGTGCTGCTGTCCCCAGCCACAAGCAGTAAAAGCCAGTGACAGGCAGGGAGGCAGGGATCCACCAAGGGAAGATCAAAAGATCAGCGAAATCACAGGATCACAGAATGGTTTGAGGTTGGAAGGGACCTCAAACCTCAAACTCTTCCACTCCCTGCCATGGGCAGGAACACCTTCCACTAGACCAGGTTGCTCCAAGCCCCATCCAGTCTGGCCTTGAACACTTCCAGGGATGGGAAAATGTCCCTACCTTTGGCTTTCTGGGTGCACGGTCTCCCCGTTTGGCCCCACTGTGTCACGCTGAGTGTCACACAGCCTCTCAGTTCTGTCACAGTGTTCCTTCTGGGGACAGTGGCATGATGGCATCTCTCCCTGGCTCTCCACAGGTGCTGAAGGGCTTCCCCGACTGCCTGCAGGCTGACATCTGCCTGCACCTGAACCGCACGCTGCTGCAGAACTGCAAAGCGTTCCGGGGAGCCAGCAAAGGCTGCCTGCGCGCCCTGGCCATGAAGTTCAAGACGACTCATGCACCGCCTGGAGACACCCTGGTGCACTACGGAGATGTCCTCACCACACTCTACTTCATCTCCCGGGGTTCCATTGAGATCCTCCGGGAAGACATTGTGGTGGCCATCTTAGGTGGAAAAGTCCTTTCTTTTGCGAGGGGTGATGGGCGAGGGGCAAAGGGTGATGGGCAGTGAGCAGTGGACAAAGGGTGGCAAGCGAGGGTAAAGAATTTCATTGGGGAAGGGAAAATTGTTCCTCAGCATCTGACAGGTCCCTACACCAGTGGGAAAGGAGGATCCCTGGGAGATGCCAGGGAGAGGCTGCAAGGGAGTGAGGAGAGCAGGGCTCAGGAGTCACCAGCCATCACTGATGACCCACTGCCCTGGCTTGGTGTCACCATCAGTGATGGCTTTCACAGTGTCTTCCCCAGCGCACACAATCAGGGTCAGGTTTGCTGGGCATCCCCTTGTTCATGAGCCCCAAAGTAATGGGTGCTGGAGCAGAATATCTGGAGCAGGAGTGGGTGCCCACCCCTCCATAATGAGGTGTCTCTTGACACAGGGAAGAACGACATCTTCGGGGAGCCCATCAGCCTCTATGCCCGCCCGGGGAAGTCCAATGCCGACGTGAGGGCCCTGACCTACTGTGACTTGCACAAGATCCAGCGCGAGGACCTGCTGGAGGTCTTGGACATGTACCCAGCCTTCTCTGACAACTTCTGGAGCAACTTAGAGATCACCTTCAACCTACGAGATGTGAGTGCCAGGGCTGCCCCAGGGAGCAGTGTGGTCAATGCTTAAATTTGGCAAGTGGGAGGGCCGAAGCAAGGATGTCAGCAGGTGCAGCAGCCACATTTCCCAGGGCATTCTCCATGGAGTTATGATTCCCCCTCAGCAGGACATGTCTACTGCATGCTCCCGAGCTCTTTGGAAAAGCTGGCACAACAAGCCATGCCAGTGGTACTCTGCTCTGCAGCACTTGTAAATCATCCACAGGGCTGCTCCAGCCTGGGAAAATGGGTTGCACACGTTTTGACACTGCTGAAGTAAGAAATATTCTCATGCTTCACTGAACTGGGTACCAGCTTTCTCTGAAAATTCCTTTTTAAATAATCAGGTTTGCAATCCCTGAAAGACTTGAAGTGCTGTTTGACTCTTTTATAATATATGACTCAACTTTGTCCTTTCCTGACACTTTTTTTCAGAGACCTGAAAGACAGAAAAGAAAGTCAAATTCCCTCCATGTCCTGTCCCACTCTGGGATGTCCTGCCACTTCTCAGGGTGCTCCTTCCCTCCCCCTGGCCCTGACACCCTTACCTCAGTCTCAGAGCAGCAAGGACAGCCTCAGGAATCCCCTGAGCTCTGAAACCAGTCCAGGAGGCGCTGGGTGGGACAGGGCAGTGGTGAAGAGACAGAGGTAGCTTCACCTTCAGAGGACGTGGACAGGGCTGTAGCCCCCATGGCACGCATAGATGGGACATGGCACTCCTTCCCTGGTGACCAGCCCCTCTCATTCCTCAGGCAGACAGCGTTCCCCGCTCACCCCTCAGCGAGGAGTATGACTGCACCTACCGCCGGACTCGCCGACGCAAGCACTCCCTTTGCCAGCCCAGCAAGCCTGGTGAGTCCCACTGCGTTGGCAGAGCCCGGCTGGCAGGGCGGGAGAGCGGGATCATTATTAATTACTACCCTGGCAGGTGCCCCAAAGCAGAGGGTGCTGGTGCCTCTGTCCCTGCAGACCATCCTGCAGGCACCTAAACTGCCTTCCCTCCCTCCCCTTGGGATGCCCCAGCCCTACAGGCATCCTAGAGGGAATGGGGGCTTGTTTTTTCATGTGTGGTACTCCCCAAACTGACCTGTTGTGCTGTCCCACAGACCCAGACACGGGCATCTCTGATGCAGAGCAGTATCACACCTACTCCGAGCTCACCAACCCACAGGACCCACTGAGTAAGGACCAGTGGGACGACGTGGGCAGCAGCACCTCTCCCTGCTCCCAGGGCAGTGACGACGAGGCCAAGACCGGCAGCCCTGTGAAAGCTGAGCCCTTCCCCACACCCAAAAAGGATGACTTTGCTCGGCCCTCGCTCAGCCTCATCACCACCAGCGCCGGCAACATGGAGGTCGGCAAGCAGGCGGCAGAGAGCAGCCAGTCCTACACAGGTACCCACAGCTGCAGGCAGAGCTGGCAGGAGGCTGGTGAGAGATGCTTGGGTATGGTGGCCTTGTCTTGGAGCAGGTCCAAGCAGCTCATGTGGATTTGAGGGGAGCCACGCTCCAAGGCCAAGGGTCTTCGCTGCTTTTTGTCCCCAGTTGGATCTGCTCTGTCCCTCCTGTGCCACTCCATGTGTGTCAGGGTGGTGGCTGTCCATGTGTGTGGGTGATGGCTCTCCAAGTATGTCAGTGGTGGCTCCACGTGTATGTTGGTGATGGCTCTCTGTGTATGTCAGGTGACAGAATCTGGAGCACCTCCATACCAGTGTGGCTGGAGGATGCAAGACAGAAGTGCTGAGATGTCTCCTCTCCTTCCAGCCACTCCCCTGGATATTCCCAACATGTTCACCTTCTGGGAGGACCGGCGGCCGACCCACCCCGCGGAGCCTTTGCAGCACATCTCACTGGTGCACAGCTCGCAGGACGTGCCCCTGCACAGTGACTACAGGCCGGGGCAGATCGAGTCCAGGCTGGAGCTCCTGCAGGCCCAGCTCAGCAGGTGGGCAGGGTTAGAGAGGACCTGAGGGACTCTGGGCCATCAGCTTCTGCCTTCTAGAGGTGGCTGTAGTGGGCTCTGTGTGCAGCAACACCACATCTGGGACACTGCGTTCCTGGGGAGGGGGTGGGAGTGCTTTGCAAATGCAGCAGCTTCTCAAAAGGCAAATCCTGACCCTGATTGCAGCCCAGCCCCTCATCTGCTGCTGTGCCACCACCCTTGGCATCTGTCACCACCCCCAGGATCTCCCACAGTGCCACCTGAGATCTGTCACTTTGCCATGGCTTCCAAACTCAATGCAATTGCAGATATGAAACCACCCACAGGCACAATTGGAGCCCTTTGCAGGTCCCCTCTTCCCACTGCAAAGAGCTACAAGCATCCTCCTGCTCGAGCAAATGAGCTTCATGACCATCACTGCCCTCTAAATAAGAAAAGATATATGATTTTTCAAACTGACAGAGAGTAGGATTAGATTAGATACTAGGAAAAAATCCTTCCCTGTGAGGGTGGTGAGGCCCTGGCACAGGCTGCCTGGATGTGACTGCCCCATCCCTGAAGTGTTCCAGGCCAGGTTGGGCAGGGCTTGGAGCAACCTGCTCTAATGGAAGGCATCCCTGCCCATGGCTGGGGATGGAACTGGATGAGCTTTAAGATCCCTTTCAAACCCAACTATTCTATGATTTTTGAACTAGAGGGAAGAGCCCACACTGGAGGTGCAGGTTTAAGTGTCCCCAGGCAGCACCCACGTGACGGGCTGACACTGTGGGCTCTGCTGCCCTTGCTGAGCTCATTTCACCACACACTTGTGTTCAGGTGTCTCTCCAGTGCACCATCCTAGGACTGAGGGACAGATCTGCCCACTCTGTAAGTGCTGCTGTGACTGTGTCCTGCAAGCAGGACTGTGCCCACTCCTGCCAGAGCTATTCACTTCAGTCAAGGACAAGGCAGAAGGAAGAGACTTCCACTTTTCCATTTCCTTCTATTCCTCTGTTAAAAATGGTTGGCACTAACCTGCCTTGCTCCGTCTGTCAGCACAGGCAGCTGGCCTGGAGAATTGATCCAGATTAAAACTAACCACTGCAATTTTTTCCCCCCTCCAGGGTAATTTTAGCTTTTTTCAAATCCCCGCTCCAGATCCCAGTTTGGCTCCACATAAAATTGGGCAGAGGATGATTGAGTGTGGCAGGAGGGAGATGGCAGGATTGATCTCTCTGTAGCAGTGCTGGTTTGAAGCTCTCTAAAAACCTCAACAAGCAGCAGGCAAAGCATCATTGCCCTGGGGCAGTGGGATTGGCACCTCCTCCCAGTGCCTCCCCTGCCCAGCTGCGGGATGCAAAAGGGTTCTCTGCGCTAACGCCAGGCTGCTCTGTCCCCAGGCTGGAGTCCAGGATGTCGTCAGATATTAATATAATCCTCCAGCTCCTGCAGCGCCAGCTGTCCCAAGTGCCACCCGCATACAGCCCCATCTCGCCGACCTCCCACAGCCTGGCCATGTACGGCATCGTCCCGCGGAGCCTGGAGCCGCTCACTCCCTGTGCGCCTCTGGAGGACCAGGAGCCGGGGACCCAGGAGCAGGTAAGGTCACCCCTCCTGGCTCAGCACCCGCTGGGGTCCTTCTGCCCCAGTCCTGAGTTCTCTCCAGGCAAAGCACAGCCAAACACTCATGGGTCCCAGCAAAGCCATGGGGTCTTGATTTGGAAGCAGATCTGCCCAGTGCATCAGATTCTGGGGTACAGCTGCCATCCCCAACACTGCCAAGGTGCCTCATCAGTAGGGAAGGAAGTGGGCTCCTCTGCTCTGAGGCTTCCTCAAGTGAAAAATAACATTTTGGGGCTTGGAGCCTGATGAGGAGAGAGCATGGCTACTTCGTTTTGCTTTTACCGTAACCCATATGATTCCTCGTTTCCCACCAGAGCCCGAGCTACACGGAGGTAGAAAAGTTCCACTTGAAATCCAGGGACTCTTTGTCAAGCGGGATGCAGCTCTCTGAGTCATCTGACAAAACCACGACAGTCTACTCTGAGCAGGAGCACTACTCTCCACCTCTCCCAAACCCAGAGCCTCCCCACCAAAGGGCACCAAATACCCAGGGACTCTTGCGGGGCTCTCGATTTCCTTCTCTCCCTGAGCACTTGGAGGCATCTTCCGAGCACCAGGACATTCAGAGACACCTCTCCGACCCCGTGCTTCCTGGAAGTTAAGAGACATGGGGGGTGCGGGGTGAGTCAAGAGGATCCTC
Organism: Oriolus oriolus; assembly: GCA_013400235.1. Lineage (NCBI taxonomy): Eukaryota > Metazoa > Chordata > Aves > Passeriformes > Corvidae > Oriolus > Oriolus oriolus. The sequence goes on along the minus strand of VXBT01012010.1, from coordinate 334,700 downwards.
AACTGCAAGCCCGGTCAGTTGATGTTGATTTTGACTGCAAGGGTAAGACATTGGACAATGCCATTGGCTCAGGGGTATAATTTGTAGCTATCTTCTGCCACCGTGACAGGAAGTATAGAGTGGCTGGCTTCCAAGGTCAACACTTTCCAGCGGTTCCCATAGAGTAGATTTCATTTGCACATTAGAGCGAACCTAGAAAAGTTCTTACAGCTGCCATCGAGCTGGTTAGGCCACGTGGTTCCCACCACCTCCTTCTTGCCAAGGCTTCCTCTCGAGAAGGGCACGAGCCAAGCGAGCCACAGCAACCACAGGAGAGCGAGGCCGCTGTGCTGGAGATCTCTGGAGCAGGGACCATTGTGTTGGTATGAGGCTCGGCCCAGCAGAGCCCATGGGTGTTACAGAAAGGGTGGTCACCAGAGGAGGAGTGGGAGATCTCCACGGTGTGGTCCGGGGAAAACCGCAGGTGGGAAGCTCAGGACAAGGACAGAGGACAGAAGCTTGTCCTGCTTGATTGCCAATGAGAAGTGAAGGGCCAACAGCCCCTGCCACCTCAGCCTGCTTCAGCACGAGTCCCAGGGCACTGACTTCTCCAGCAAGGCTGATCACGCCTTGCAAACCCCAACACGCATCCCACAACTCCCCAGGTAAATCCAACTGGTCACTGGCCTGGGCATAAAGCACAAAACTCAAAAGCACAATCCCAGAAAGCTGAAAAGCCCCAGACACCTTGTGTCCAGCCCTCCCTCCCAGCTTCTCTTTTTTGATAAAGGTTCAATAGGTGCTTCCTCCTGCCCACCCCTTCTCCCGGCAGACTCCCGCAGCATTCCCATAGGAGAAGCCCATGCAGCACTGCCGCCTCGACGCTCGGGTAGATGCTGTGACAGTCCTAGGCCACCAGCTCAAGTAATGTATCAAGCTCCCTTTGAGAGTAGTCAAACTGTGAGCATCTCTTTCTCTGGAGTTTTAGTGTACACTTTGCTAATAAAGATGTTTTTGGCACCTAACGTGAATTACAGCTGTATTCGTTGGGAGCATCCATGAATTCATCCCAGGCATCCTGAGCCCGAAAAGGCTGTGGTCAAACCCCAATTGCTTCATCCGAGGAGTGTGGGGCTGACAGAGCCCACGTGCAGTCAGGTCAAGGATGGAGCCTGCGGGGGCTTTGCCGAGCAATCCCTTCCCGACAGGATGCAGTTGAGGCTCTGCAGTAATTCGGAAAAGCTTTTCTACAAGCCCAGACAGCTGTGTGTGAGAAATGATCTCACAAACACAACTCAGGCAAAGCTCAGACCAAAAGTCCTTGCAGCGAGCGGGAGTTGAAGGAGCACAGCCCCTGCACCCGCGCTGAGCGGACACGGCTCCCGCGGGGTGAGACGGCTGCTTCACGGGCCCGGAGCCAGGATCACGCATCACCGACCCCAGGCGCTCCCCTCGCCCCCAGCAGGGCATTAAATCAGCCTCTCCCTGGCTCGAGCGGGATGCAGAGCACAGCAAGGAGCTCCCTAGGGAGCCAGCTGCGCCCCTTCCCCCAGTAAGGCGCCGAGCACAAGCCAGTGCTCTTCCAAAAATAAACCCCATAATTAACCTCCTGTTAATTAGAGACAAGCCCGGCCCCGTCCGCCACCCGGCGGAGGCGGGATTCGAACAGGCGCCACCATCGTGCGCCTGAAGTAGCCCCACCCGCCTCGGGCTGGCGTGACTGACATCACTTGCAGCCAATCGATCATCGATAAGGGCTCAAGATCCCGCCTCTGGTCACTGCGACCCCGGGTAGCCAATAAGATGTCGACAACGAGCGCGCCCGCCCTTCTGGGCGGGGCCAAGCGCAGCCGTAGGTTACCCCGGCCAGAGCGAGAGCGTCCGTTTGGAGTGACGGGCAAGGCAACCAATAGAAAACCGCAGCGGGCCAAGCGGACAGGCACGTTACCCAATAGACAGCCGGCACTCTAAATGACAGCCAAGGCATCCAGCCCGCGCGCAGTGGGCGGGGCTCCCCGCGTGGCTTCCGTTCCCGTTGTGTGAGAGGCCGAGTCCCAAACGGCCTCAACGCCGCTGCCGCTGCCGGGTCTGGGCCGGGACAGGGCAGGGGCCGGGGGCCGAGCCGGGGTCTCCCCGTTCCCCGCCGCCGCCCCGGGGGCCGAGCCGAGCCTCCTCTGCCGAGCCTAGCCGAGCCTTCCCTGCTCCCCGAGACCCAGGGGGCCGTGCTGTGCCTCCTCCGCTCCCCGTCCCGGGGGCCGCGCTGAGCCTCCCCCCCGCCCGCCCCGCCTCTCCGCTTGCTCCAGCCGGGTTCCCCCGCAGCCTCTCTGGGCCAGGCCCGCGGCCCCTCCGGCCCAGCCATGTCGCTGCACGGGAAGCGGAAGGAGATCTACAAATATGAGGCGCCCTGGACCGTGTATGCCATGAACTGGAGCGTCCGGCCCGACAAGCGGTTCCGCCTGGCGCTGGGGAGCTTCGTAGAGGAGTACAACAACAAGGTGGGCACAGGGACTTGGGCAGAGCAGGGGTTGACCCTCCTCATCCCGGGGTTGGGGTGGGCGGGGGGCTCCTGCCCGTCCTGTTCTGGGCGCACGGAGCTGTGCAGAGCCGTCAGGTGCCCCCCGAGGTGCGGGCGCTGGACCAGGTCCAGGCTGGTCTGGTAGCGAGCCCAGAGCTGATGGGACACTGCGGGGCTGCGGTGGGAAAAGCCCTGGGTGCTGCTGATTTTGGGATAACACTGCTGCAGGGCTTCTCGTGACCTCTGAGCTCCGGGAATAACGATTGTGTTGGCTTCAGTCACATAAGCACCACATGCTATGAGTTCTCTGTGGTGTAAAGAGCTGAAAACTGAAAGTATGAGGATGAGATGAGTTTGGATGCTGTTGCTATAGAAATAATACAAGGTCCCCCGGCTTGGGTATATCTGGCTTTTTGGTCAATATAAAGGAAAGTTCATGTCCAGGACTAAAGTTTGTGCATATATATGCATATAGATATAAAGAAGTTCCACCTCAGTCTGAGGAAGAACTTCTTTCCTTGGAGGGTGGTAGAGCACTGGAGCAGGCTGGTCAAGGAACTTGTGGAGTCTCCCTTTCTGGTGACATTCCAAACCTACCTGGCCTTGTTCCTGTGTCACTTCCTCCAGGTGACCCTGCCTAGAAAGGGGGATTGGACTGGATGATCTCGAGAGTTCCCTTCCAACCCCAGCAATTCTATGATTCTGTGATGTGCAGGGTGTGTGAGACTGTGTTGGAAATGTGCTGTTCTCATTGTACGTTCTTGCTGTGGAGGACTTCTGTATGATGATAACTTTTTTCATAAGTATATAAACTACTTTCAGTGATTCCTCGGTACTTTTCCCTGAGAACAAGGGTGTACTGAGGCACGAGATTGTATCTTCAGTGTTTCCTTGCAAAGTGTAAGTGGAGAATGTCACAGAGGTAATAGAGACTGTGTGTTCATTTCTCAGAACACATGTGCAGTCACTTCTGAACAGACTTCAAGGTGCTTCAAGTCTGGTATAATGAATTTGTAGAAATAGAAGAGAGATGAGGAGACGGAAGAAGTTACAGAGCATCCTGAAATTTCTGTGAAGCTGAAGGTTTGCCAGCAGAGCTTGGTGTGTTTATAGCATGTAGCTTTGCAGCCTTGTCAAGGTGTTTAATTGAGATTGTGGAAAATACTGTAAGAAAGTTGGTGTCGGCTCTGTGCAAGGGTGTGGTGACAGGGAATGGCAGGGGTGACATCTCTTAGAGTGGTTAGATCCCTGCCCTCGCAGCAGTCCTAGACGTGATGCTTCACTGAGCTCGTAGTTCAGGCTGCGTGAGCTCTGTGTGAGAGTTGTCTCCTTTTCCTGGGGAGTATTGTGGTTCTGGGAATGCTGCTGGGGCCTGAGCTTGGAGGCTTCCAATCTGCTTAAAGACCAGCTTGAAAACGTTTTCGTAGTCTGTACTCTGAGAAGCTAAAATAGCAAATCTGCTAACAGTTGTTGTTTAGAGGTGGCACAATTGATTAATAAGGGGCTATACATTTATGTTGCCTATATCTCTTTAAGTTTGGAGCATTCCCTGGGGTTGCTCTCAATTACAGTATGGTCAGATCTGCTTTTCAGCTTAGGCTTCCAGTGTAAAGCCACCAAGTCAACTCCTCTCTTCTACCCTTTACACTCACAGTTGTTGCAGACAGAAATTATGTAGGACTATGTAAATTATCACTGTCTGTAAATATTACCCAGAGCTTCTCTTGACCTCTGAGCTCTGGGAATGATTCTGTTGACTTCAGTTCATGTAAGCACCACATGCTGTGAGGTCTGTGTGGTGTAAAGAGCTGGAAACTAATTGTGTGAGGATGAGAAAAGTCTGGATGCTGCTGCTGCTATAGAAATGAAGATGATGTATGATTAAAAGTTAAACCTGTACAATCAATGCAGTGAAATGTAACCTTCATTTGCTGTGTCTCTGATATTTCAGAGTGATTTTTTTCTATTTTTGTTTTCTTGTTTGGTGATTTTTGTAGGAAGACAGTTAACAGAGAGCTGTCTTGGCTAATTGCAAGTGTTGTTATTGCTCAGAGTATTGATGTTGTCTCCTTTACTTTAGGGACCAGAATTTCCTGGGAGTATTAAAACAGTATCTGTACTGTTTTAATGGTGCCCTTACTATGACTCTCTCAGCGGTGCTGAGCCCTTTAGAGGGTGGTGAAACATTCAGGGAGTAGTTTCATGCTCCAGATTGGAAACCCTTGGACAGGTCCTGTAAGACTGTGCTACCTGCACGCTTGTTGTAAACTGTTCCAGCTCTTGTCCGTGAACGTGGCATAACCAAAGGAACAAAGGGAAAAACCAGAGCTCCCATTTAAATATTCCATGATATTGTGCCGCAAAAGGCCTGGAGCAGTGGGGTTTTTAACCTGACTTCTGGAGTTAACAGAAATGTAAGATTTTTTACAGAATATGTGTGAAGTTTTGTCCTTCTGCATATAATTTGTCCTTCATGGCTGAGATGTTTTATATTGCAGCTTCTATCATCAAAACACACTTATAGGTACAGGTGGCACTAATTAAAAGGATAATGAAAACTGATTTTCATTTTGGCTTTCTCTTTGCACTTTCCTCTTCAGAGGTTTCTGACAAGGTCCCAATAACATTTCTGTTCCTGATATTGCCATGGTTTGTTCCAAATAATTGGCTTTCTTCCATTGTAACAGAAATGGTCTGGAATAGCATAGCTTGCCTAAAGTCCATCTAAATAAGTGAATATACCTTTTCCTCATGACTCGTTTAGGATTTCTTTTAAAAAGACTCGATGCCTAAGTGTTTGTTGCAGAAGTGCTCACTGGGAGGGAATTAAGGGGAAAGAGTGGGAGATTTTTGTCTCATTTCTCTCTGATTTTCCGTTTCTGTAGAAATTACCAGCATTTCAAGGTTACATGAACTGTCTGTTTACACCTCTGTTTTGTGGGGACCTCAAACCTCTTGGCTGCTAAACCCTAATTTACTGTGATCCCCAATTCCCAGACATTGCGCTAATGGGCTCTATGGCACAGACTGAAGCTGTTTGAACCCCAAAGGAGTTTTATTTCAGCTTGTGCACCTTCACTGATCAAATCACTGCTACAAGAAGAGAGATGCCTTGCTCTGTTTGGAAGAATTAAATAATTTGAGGTGGTGTTTCCTAAACTTCTTGGATTGTAAAACTCCGGTCAGCCTTTGTACTCCCTCATGGATCAGTGTCTTGATGGGAGGGAACAGTGTTCATAGGTCTTACTGTTTAAAATATGTTCCACATGCTCCTGGCTGTGGCTTTGTGGATCAGGAGCGATCTGTGGAAAACACCAGGAAAGGCTGGTTTTTGGGATCTCTCTGCAAGACAAAACTGGAGTTTAGGAGACAGTAGAGGTTGTGCCATACACAGCTGGCTCCTGTCACTGGAGCAGACAGACAGGTTCTGACCAGGTGCTTCCCAGATTTCCACTTCCTCCCAAGCAGTGCCTCAGACGGAGAGCGTTCAGGGCAGTTGTTTTGCCAGAAGGTCATTTGTTCTGTAAGATCTAGCGCTGCAAAGAAAAATTGATTGCACGGTGAAGATTAATTGGTGCTGTGACATCTTTCTGATTGTACGTGACCCTAAAATAATTGTGAAATGTCATTTTGGGTAGTTACTAATTAGATTAAAGGGTTGTAGTTTTGGAGGGTTCTAAACTACTGTGAACTTACTTCACTGTTCCTCATCATTTAAGAATCATTTAAGAAAAAGAAGCTATTACCAAATTCTGCATTGTTTAGTTCTATCTGATTCTTTTGGATCACGTTGGAGATGGATTTTTTTAGAAGTTAAGGAATGCTGATTAAAGGCACTTCTTTACTGACATGCACTGTTGCAATTATGCTTTATGTTGATAAGTGCTTGGATTACAATATGCTAAAATTAGATGTGGATTTTCCTATCTTGAAGTGTTGGAGAAACAAATAAATATTTAGCATTCCTAGCTCCTGTCATGGCATAATCACGAAACCAGTTGAGATTGAACACGCTGATCTTCATTTTCTCACTGGAAAGACTTACAGAGAGATGTAGAATGGTTCAAATTGTATCCAGATTGACAGGTACTTTTCCTTCCAAAGAAGACTTTGCCTTCTACTGAGGCATCACCTCAGTCTTACCTGGGCTGGACCTCAGGCACTCCTTCGAGCAACAGCTTTCTTGCCTCACTTGCAGAAGGGAGAGACAGGGCTCTGATATAATTGGCATCCTGGAAATAATTCCATGTTCCATCCCCTTGTGTTCAGCCTGCGCAAGAGGGTAAGTACGGGGGTTCTGTAATGACTGTGCGTGATTGAGTCCGAAGAGAAGGGTCACAGCTTTGAATATGCTGAACTTGGAAAGAATAGAGCTTCTCAAGCATTCCTCCTGCTCCGGTGTCTGAGCAGTGCTTCCTGCTCGAAGTTACCGCCAGCTGCTCCAGCTCCAAAGGCCGTGCAGGCGCCTGAGCTGCAGCAGTTGCAGGAGCTCTGGTGATGATAATACAGTTTCTGTTCTCTAACCCAGCCTGCATCTAAACATGTCAGAGATCAGAGATACTGGATTGCTGAATTGCTTCATCTTTAGGTCTGAGGAGGGGTTAAATGTGAATATGCAGTGCAGTAATATTTACATTAAACCAGTGAAATGGGATCCTTTGCTGTTTGAGATTTGCTTCCGGTGATGAGGAGGTTGATTGCTTTGTGTAGGATTAATACACTCATGTTGAGTGGAAAACAGCATAAGCAAAGGAAAAATGATTAGAGGTCATTTGTCTTCTGATCCTAACCTTGCCACAAGATTTTCTGTCACCAAGGACAATTTGCTCCCTTTGTAAAATCCGCTTAGTATTTCTGATCTCTAAAGGAGTTAGAAAGCTATTTGTCAATTACTTCAGAAGTCTGGGAGATTTTTGACTGATTTATACTAGAGTATGAAGGATATTGAGGAGTAGTTGTAATAAAGAGAGGGCAAGATGGGCTGTATTTCAGTTTTTGGAAGCATACTTGGTTGCATCTTTTGGTGTTTGTTACGGGGTGGAAAGGATGGAGCTTCTCATTGTTGGGGGGCAAGGTTTGCATTTAAGAGCATCTCTAAATGAGCTCATAAAACTGCAAATTAATTAGATTTTAAGATCCACTGAAGCATTTGTTGGTTTCCTGTTATAGGAAAAAAAATATGATCGATTTCCCATCTGGTTGAAATGTGTAGTTTATTAGACAAATTGCTTATCCCAGGATAAGCATAAATTTCGGATTTTTTCAGATAAACGTCTTAGAAAAAGTCCATTAAGCTACTATTCCCAGGAGGAAGCTGCTGTGTGGAAAGAACTAGGAAGTTCCTACTGTGCACAGCTTACAAACTAATTGTAGTGAGTCGTCCCCATAATGTTTGTGTTTGAGCAGCATTTCACACAGTGGGACTTTCATCCTGTTTGGGTCCTGTGGTCACTGCAGGTTAAACAAGTCCTTCCAGCACCTTTTGTTCTCTGAACACTTTCTGACATGTCAATATTTTTCTAATAACATCATGTCTGGAACTTCAAGCATTACTTCAGGTGTTGTCATGACCAGGCTGTGTGGAGATAGTTTCTTGTTTGCTCTGTTTGCATCACTCTCACAACGGGGCAAGTTTAGCCCTTCCACCTGACACATCACTGTGCAAAAATACTAATTTGGAACTCAATTACCTAGAATCCTTCAGCAGACCTGCTTTCTTGGTCTGTTCACACAAAACATTCGAATAATTATGTGACCCTTTTAGCTTCCCAGTATTTTTTTTTTTTTAGTTTGAATTCTGTTTTACTTTCTTCCTCTCTGACATGATTAATCTATGAGTCTTTCATGCACTTGTGACATAACATTTTGGGTCATGTGGTGCTGAAAAAGCTTGCCAGCTACCTGACGTGATCTGTCACAGACTGCAAGGTTATGGCCAAGAATTCCATAATATGCACTTTAATTGTGCAAACGACAGCTTGTTTTGCTCTCTGAAGATGACATTGTCAGCATTGGTTCAGTTAAGGATGAGTTAGGATAATGTTTATGCAGTTTAAGTCTGTGATTTAAACTGGGCTTTGCAATGTGGAAAAAAGAAGGGTGGTCTTTAATCCTTTAGGATTGGACTTCAGTTCATTTGGGATCATCTCTTCAAATCAAAGCGCTGTGGTGATTATGGGTACTTCACTTTGCTTATGTGCCCCAGCAACGCTTTTAACAATTTCGTATTTCATTGACATGATGATCCTTCTATATTGTCCTTGAGGTGACAGAAGATGTCCTGAAACACACTCAGTGGTCATGCTATCATTAGAAATTAGTATTTTGATAAAATGCTTTCTTTTAAATATGGTTTCTCGCAGGTGCAGCTTGTTGGTTTGGATGAAGAGAGCTCAGAATTCATTTGCAGGAACACTTTTGATCACCCCTACCCCACCACAAAGCTGATGTGGATCCCAGACACCAAGGGAGTCTACCCAGACCTGTTGGCCACCAGCGGTGACTACCTACGAGTGTGGAGAGTGAGTAAATCCTCCCTAGGACAGGATGAACCATGACATGAATTGTATTACATATTGATCTCTTTTTCACTCTAGACAAGATTTTCTTCACTGCAGTAATGTGACTATATAAAGACTATAGGAGAAGCAGAATTATCATGGTAATTGCTGTCTTAATCAGCTTATTGAAAATGGGGTTGGTGGTTGTGTTTTCCAGAGCTTTAGGATATAAAGCTGAGAGGAAAGAAACCTGGGATTAACTCCTAATGTTTTGTGCCAGTGGAACAAGCCAGGTGATGCTGGTTTTTAAGTAAGATATTTCATTTTCTCTAAAGGTGGGTGAAACCGAGACCCGGCTGGAGTGTTTGCTGAACAACAACAAGAACTCGGATTTCTGTGCTCCACTGACATCATTTGACTGGAACGAAGTGGATCCTTACCTGTTAGGTGAGACTGACAAAATGTTATGGTTTTGGCACACTTTTGAATTTAGTCTGATTAAGTCTGGGCTGTAACTGCTGCTGTGTCACTGCATGTCCACTGGTTAATCTGATCATTAACCACAGGCTGCTGCATCATAGAAACTTCCGTTGTCTTACGTTAAAAAATAAAAACAATCATCTCATTGAGACCTTTTTTTTTCATTGAAAGGTGCCCTGTCCAGTGCAGAATGGGTCACTCAGGTTGGGCTAGGGACATTTGGGGATAGGAGTCTTGGCCTTCAGGGCTGGTGAGCTGTTGTTGCAGTGCTGAGTAAGGATGTGCATCAGCTCTGTGAGTTACTTCAGAGTCTTCTGGAGTGGATATAAAACCGCACTGAGCTGAGTGTTCTGTGAAGCCATTTCAGCAGCAGGATGAGAGCCAGGAATCCTTAATTCAGTTGGAGGAGGGGGCTGAACGCTTAAGGTTTAATTATAGCCTACGGGATAAATTGTGCATCCAAGATGACTGATCCAGGGGTTTGTTTCCCAGAAGAGAACAGCCATTTATGTCAGGGGGATTTGCCCAGAGATTAACAGTGATAATATGTCTTAGTAATTATTTACTACATGATTTATTTTTTGTGTGTTACATCTCTCATCTCTTAAGAGCTTTACTGCTAACCCCACCTTCAGTGCACAGCAACAATCAATTAATAATAACACACCACCACAACACTGATTGAATTTGGGGTTTGGCATGCACAAGAGACATACAGGATGGGAAAGTTGATCTCAGAGTTGCATCAGCTTTCTGAATAGATTGAAGCAGACATGAGCTATTTACACTTTATTCCTGTGTGGAAGGCTATTTCTGCAGCTAAAAGGTTTGGGTCATTTAAATGCATGGAAGACTGCTGGCTGTTTGACATTCTTGATTTTAATTCTATGCTGTTCTCATGGCTATTTTGATCTGTAGATGTTGGGGGATGTTACATTAATCCAGGAAATGATTAAATCATTTGTGACAATATTAATTTTGCTAATAGAAGTGGTTTTGTTTCAGGTACCTCTAGTATTGACACAACCTGCACTATTTGGGGTCTGGAGACAGGACAGGTTCTGGGAAGAGTAAATTTGGTGTCTGGCCACGTGAAGACCCAGCTTATTGCACATGACAAAGAGGTGATGGGGGGTTTTGATTGTTAACATTGCATCTTTTTAAAGCAGTAGAAAAGGAACAGAACTTTTCCATTTTCCTCCTCTTTTCTTGAACAATCTGATGATTCAAAAAGATCATTTATGTAAGTTTGTGTACAGTTTTTCTAAGATTATATACAGTTTTGAGTACCAAAATACTGTTGGCTATCGAAACGATTCTTTTTATTCATCATAGACTCTTGACTTAAGAACATGCTTGTTTTACCAGACTGTGCTCCAGAATATTGTAGAAAAACGAGGTAAAACATCGGATTAGTCTTTAAATCAACCACATATCGAAGGCAATAAACAGCTTGTAGAATTCTTTCATTTAAACATTTTACTTCTCAATGTAAAAAACCCCAAGTCTGGGAAATTGATACGTTTTAGTTTCAGTGAGTGATACTATAATTACATAAACATGTATTTCCTCCTTTTGGCAAGTGTAATAACTGAACAGTTGCAGAGAACATCAAGTATTTGAGAGACTATGTCACGGTGAAATGCGCTGTCCCTGCCTGCGCCGCACTCGCTGGGTGTGGAGCTGAGGCTGTGCTTTGCGCAGGTTTACGACATCGCCTTCAGCCGCGCGGGCGGGGGCAGGGACATGTTCGCCTCGGTGGGTGCCGATGGCTCGGTGAGGATGTTCGACCTCCGTCACCTGGAGCACAGCACCATCATCTATGAGGACCCACAGCACCACCCGCTGCTGCGTCTCTGCTGGAATAAGCAGGATCCCAACTATCTGGCTACGATGGCCATGGATGGGATGGAGGTAAGGCAGCAGCTCATCTCCCCTCGATGCTGTTGGTGATTTTCTGGGGGAGGTGGCTTGATTCTAATTTATAGGCAGGCGTTTAAGGTAAGGGGGCAGTGTCAGTACCCAAGGTATGATTAAGGACCAGTTCTTAGTGCACTAAGGAGTTAAAGAAGTGACTTTGGCATTATAAACTTGAGCTTTATGGCTTGTATATATTTCAGCTGATTTTTAAGAGGAGTCAGTGAGCAGCTGGGCAATAATCTTCACATAAAATCTTAACTGCAGGTGTTTTAGTCACCTTGTTCTTTCCCAGTCCAGTTTTAGTTTGTTACCAGGGCTGCTTCAGGGAAGCACAATTTGTTTGCCTAACTCACCCTGTGAGGTCTAAGTTCTTTTGAGACACATGACACACTGACCAACTGGAAGCTGTTCTTTAGGAACAGAGCTTGCTTGCCAACCACATCCTTTAGGAAAGAGCCATGTTTATAGCCTTACCTCAAAATATTTAGTATTTTAAAGAAATTAATTTTTTAAAATGCAATTTATTAATGTAGCTGGTTTTTGGTTCCGAAGGTTGTTATTCTAGATGTCAGAGTTCCCTGCACCCCTGTTGCCAGGTTAAACAACCACAGAGCATGTGTGAATGGAATTGCCTGGGCACCTCACTCTTCTTGCCACATCTGTACAGCAGGTAAATGTGACCTACAGAGGAATCTCAGAGTCTTTCGCTGCATTTGCAAAATCCTCTTCATCCTAAAGTTTATGCAGTTCTCTGCCTGTCTTTTGCTGAAGAATACTTGAGGTTTAGCAGCCCTTTATTAGTGACTTTCCCAAAATGTTACAGAAATAGGCGTCTACTAGAGTTTATTGTGTGCAAATGGTGAGCTCAGTACCCAAACTGTGCATCAGCTCTGGCTAAGCTGTGTTATTTTAATGCTCCTTAGCTTTTTTGCAGTCTAGTTCTTAAATATTTTCTACTGTTATGAGCTCCACTGGTCATTTGTTTATCGGCTCTGTCCTGGATAATATATAACGATCCAAGTTTATTTTGTTGGAGCATAGTTGTGTTGTTGTAACTGGCTTTGAATATGGATCGGGACTGGAACAGCCATACCTTATCTGGCTCCTTAGGCTATAGGCCTGTAGTTGGCACATATGGAGATATTGTTACACTCTGACTGTACTTGGATTTCTTGTTTCTGTGCAGCGGATGATCACCAGGCTCTCATCTGGGACATCCAGCAAATGCCTCGTGCCATTGAGGACCCAATCCTGGCCTACACAGCTGAGGGAGAGATCAACAATGTACAGTGGGCATCCACCCAGCCAGACTGGATAGCCATCTGCTACAACAACTGCCTGGAGATCCTCAGAGTCTAACTTTGCTGCTTCATGCACAGTGAGGCAGGGCTGTGTCATTCCCCCTCCCCTCTAAAGTAAGAACACCACCAGTCAAGTGGCCAGTATCTGTTGTTGCTTTGCATCTACTGTTACAAGAAACTGTTACAAGAATCGATGGCGGGGGTCTCCTGTCTCTCAAGACTCTGAAATGCAGAGACGTGCTGAGCCTCTTGGACCTTCTGGGTTCTGGTTTTCTTGTTGAATTATTTTTCCCTCAGTAAAAGTTCTGTATATTTGTTTGTTGACTGTATTAATAAGCTTGCAGGCTTTTAAGTTGCTGCATATGTCCATGTGTTTGTCAGCCAGCTGAGGCAGCACATCAACCAGTTTAATAGATGCAGGTGCAGAACAAGGTGGGGGGAAAAAGACAATGAGGTTAACAGCCACCTTGGCAGGAATCTTTATCATTCCTGTTGTTGCTGCCTCTAAACTGTTTAAACGTTTGTATGTTTTTTATATATTGGGCTAACTTTCTATTGATTAAGGTTTTTCTCCCTAATTCTTACTTTTGATATGTGATCCACTTCCATATGTCCAAAGCAGGACCTGTTCATGGATACAAACCACAGTAACACTGCAGGCTCCCTGGCAGTAAAGGCCTGCCAGAATTAACTGTTGCCTTGGCTCTCTGTATCTGGTGACCTGGGCAGAATTTTCTGGTGCTGTGAAGTATAAGTACTTGTTGCACAATTTCTTTACACTTTTCTGATGCTCAAGGCAGTTGTTACTATGGTAGGTCTTATTTTTAAATTCTAACTGAATTTGTGTGTATGCTGCAGTTGTGTTAGCAAACAGAGCGGTGATAGGTTGAGAAAGAAGATCCGTGCATGATGTGAGCTCCCAGGAGGTAAACAACTCCTGAAAAAATGTATTTGTAATGGACTTGGGATTGACACTTCCAATCAAATGGTTTCCCCTTGGAAGACTTACATTATCAAAATAAAATGGTTTCACACTTTCTAGTTTGCTTGATTGGCAAATAATATGAGCAAGATTTTGTGGTTAGGCTGTACTTTGGAGGTTGTGTTTGGCCTGTGTTCCTGGGAGGTCTTGAAGGGAGTGCAAAGCAATCTTTTTGCGAAGTGTATTTGCTTTTTATTGCCAGGTCTTATTGAATGAATGAGACAAGTCAGAAAAGCTGGTCTGCTATTTAAAAGAAAGATGGTTTTTTGAAAGAAATTACTCCCTAATGCAATGCACAGAGGTGGATTTAGAAGGAAAGAAACTGTACCATTGAGGCCAAGGTTTGGGACTTGTCATCCTCCTGACTTTGGGGGATGTGCCAGAGGGCTTCTGTTTGGAATAGTGGATCACTCTACAATAATACTGTTCAATGAAAGCTGAGTGGATTAGGCAAGATAAAAATCTTTGTTGAAGTCTTACTGTAACGCAGGTCCTGTGCTGAAGGCTCTGCAGTGCTCTCCGATGAAGACATGACAGCCAGAGCTGGTCTGGAAGGGTGTGCAGCCCGGTTTCCATGTAAATGTCAGAAACCATCAAAATTCTTTCCACCTAATGAGTATTCACCTGCAACTGGAGGCAGTTTATAAATAGTAGGACACTGGCAAACTTGGATCTTGTCAGTTTATGCAGGAAAGGCAAGTTGGGAAAGGAATTGCTGTGGAACAGTGAAGCTGACACTGAGGACACTGTCAAATACAGAACAGAATCTGCAAAGTTTTGTCATTCTGGATGTTCTGAAATACTCTTCTGCAGGCTGCTTCTCACCATGGAGCTCAGAAAAGCATTGCCTCAGGAATTTGATAGGAATTCATTAGGGACAGCTTTATTCCATCACTCCTTTTGATAGCAGAGAACCAAGTGACTAACACTGTTCAAGCTGATGTTTTGTCAATGGCACTCTGTGTTCAGTTGTGGGATTTCTGTCAAAGCTTGATTTGACTTGAAGGTCGATTTTTCTTATTAGCAGCAGTACTGAAAGTAGTGTGTTCCACAGACAGGCTTTAGCTAGATGTCAGAGCAGTGTTAGTCAAACAATTAGTTGTCACTTTTTACAACAGCACTTCATCTGAAACTGGAAAAAACTTGTGCAGAATGAAGTGAATATTGGGATTTTCTTAGCAGGAGCAGCTGATGGCATTCACAGCTTTAGGAGTCATCTGAAATACATTTACAGGCTCATCATGCTCTGTTTAATTACAAATGGCAGGCAAAACATGCTGTTACTAAGAGGGAGCTACCTGCAATGTTAGTACTTTCCATGTCCCCTTTTTGCTTCAAAGTTTATTCTTGTACAGATGGCACAAGTCAAAGATGAATGCTAAGGTGATAAGAGAGCTTGTATAAAGGGACTCATAGTCTGAATAGCCAGGTAGATTCTGCTTCTCTTGGAAAGCAATCCTGTTAGGGACCTGAAAGAGGATCCAGTGTCAGTTCTTCCATCGATAAAACTGCTTGAAGTCTGTTTGTGGAATTGTGTGCTTATTCCAAACGCATCAAAGGCAAGTGAAGGAATCTTGGAGGCTCCACTGGATTCTAAATAAAGCCTATATCCTGTTTGTTTGGCCAGTTGGGATACCTTCTGGATCTACAGCATATTGCTTTGGGCATAATCCATTGTCATTCTTCACGTGAAATTGCATTTTAAATCACTAGAGACTGTTTTGGCACAGGGAAATGATACTTAAAATAACTTCAAAGAAGTCACTTGAAAGGTTAATGAGTGAAAAGACATGAAAATCCTCACGGGCGAGATGTTCTGTAGTGCAAATGGCACTTCCATATAGACAAGGAAGGGAAAGACTTTGGTGCCCTTTTGCCAGCAGCTGCTGACTCAGTGACAGGGAGGGAACATTCTGCTTGGTAGGCTAGGTTCATCTGCAAGATGAAACAAACCCTGACACTTGTCACTGGAGCCTGTGAATTGAAATATACAGTTCATCACATTTCACCTGCTTGACATTCAATTATGTTGGGTGTAAAGCCCCCATAAGCACTATTTTTCCCCAAAGTTCATGAAAAGAAATACTTTGATATTAATTTCTGTTATTTGGTGCTTATGGCACAAGCAGAAGATGCAGAACAACTGCTTGTGAATACCTCATGTTTTGTGAGTAGAAAGTAACATTAAGGGAAGAGTGAACACGGGTGAGGCGAGCAAAGCAGAAAAGCACGTGCTGTTGTTGGTACAGGAGAGCCTGATTCCGGGACAGAAATACTTCTGAGTTCAGTAGTTCTGTATCACTTCTCCACTTGATTAATTCAAGATGCTAAACTATTGTTTAGTTGTTATGTTCTGTTTAAACCAAGCTTTCCACAGTTTCCTACTATTATGTGGGCAATCTGCTGACTCTGAGCCAGGAGATGTTGACGATGTAAAACTTGTTAGTGAGGCAAAAACCTGCAGCAAACAAGTTTGAATGTTGAATTAGTGTGTAGTGTGCCAACTCTGTGAATTGTCTGAATGAGGGGGGCTATGGTAGTTTGCATTTATGGGAATTGTAGTTGTGTGTGCAGAGATTTAAAAGGCAAGGATTTGAGTGCTTTGACAATCTATTTAGAAAGAAAACACAGTGGTTTCGAATTATATGAAAGGAGACTGATAAAACAGGTTGTTCCTTATGGAACCTTGAAATGTATTTAACGGGGGAGGCATTGCCTCTCATAAGTCAAAGTTAATGATCCTTTCAAAACTTAGCGGTAATTACTCTTCTGAATGTTCTGGATAATAGTAAAAAGCTCTATTTTTGCCTGGTGGTGCAATGAGAAGCTGTCTCAGTCTCAAGTGTAGATCATAGCCTGCCAGAGACCAGGTGAGGGGAGGAGTCTGATGTACGGAATTCACAGATGTTCTCGTGCTTGTTGTCAATGTAAATGAAGAGCTGAGTGTGTCAGTTTTGTTCTCTTGCAGATGGCACTTTAACAAGTATATTTTTGGTAAGATTAGGAGGAGAGTCATCTTTTCCTCAGCCCTTGTAAGGTAGGCATTTGTCCATGTAGTGTAGGAAATGTTAAATACGACCATCACCAAAATCCAAAACTGGGGTCATCATAGTGGACCCTCGCTTGTTTCTACTGAAAGCCAAAAACATGAGCACTTGACAAGACTGTAAATGTTAAACTGAAGCTTTGTGTTCTGAAACTGACACTGTCCTGTAAGGCCAACCCAAGGGACATGCTGCATGTCCCCCAGAGAGTCCTTTTTGCTTAGGAACTTAGTGGTGTCTGGGAATCCTCTTCTTGACCATCAGAACATGATGATGGCAGTGCCAGGTTGGTTGTTTAGGGATGTGCCTGGATTCTTTGGATAACGTTTGTGAGAGAAAAACTGCAGCTGCTGCCTGTAAGTTCACACAGCCTAAGAAGCTGAACTGGCCAGCTTGTTAGTGGTGTTTTAACTCTTTCCAGACACACTGGAGAGATGGACAGCAGCACAGGCAAGCTCTGGGCTCAGCAGATTACACAGTTTCAGTCCCATCAAAGCACTAAAGGGCTGAGTTTTCCCACTGCTCGTAGCAAAGTGGTCTCACCACCTCAAAGGCACGCTATTATCCTGTCTGGTAACACAAATGCTCTCTAACATGTGTTTCCTGCTTTCTACTCTCAGACCAATATTCCAGAGCAAGCCTGTATTTACTATTCTGTGGACACGGAAAGCAATGAGCAAGGTACTGTCAACTCTGTTCCAGTTTCTCTTGATCTTTGCAGAGAATCCAGGGAATTAATTTTATGTGGCACTTACAGAGCACTTTCTGATGCAGCTGTACTTCCCCTGCTTACCCAGGAAGAGTCAGAAATGTTTAATTCTTGAGGGTACTGAGGAGAGTTTAGGATGCCCCTGACTCGGTTTGTTTTCAGGAAGAGATCTCCAGAACTTCCAGTCAGCGCCTTTCACCAGCACTAAAAAGAACAGTAATTAAAAATGCAACTAAATACCAGTCACTGAAGGCTCATCTGGTGATTCATGGCAGACACCAGATGCAGAGGCACTTGTGAGAGTTGCTGCTGCTTGTTTCAGGTAACGAGTGTGTCTGCCAAGAACCTCGGTGGCCTTTTGTGCAGTCTCTGATATTCAGTATCAAGCAAGAGTTTCCCTAGTCATAAAAATAGGTTAAATTATCTCAGTGGCTTCCATCAAGTTTGTTTCTTTTCAGGAAATATAACAAAATGACGAAAAAAAGCTGTTTCCTGAAAAAATATTGTGGCCGTGTGTAGCTCTAAACCCATGGTCCAGCTCCCATCCCTTGGAGTTTGCTTTCCGTGTGCAACTCCAGCCCCCTCTTAGTGCTGAGGGTGGGTTCTGTGCGATCTTAGCAAGGCAGAAAGGCAAGAACCAAGCAGGACAGAGTCCCAGTACAGCTGGAAAAAGGTATGTTGCTTTTTTTGACAACTTGGGAAATAGGAATTATGAAATCTACTATTTAAAAAGAACCTTTTTTTAACCCTTGGGTTGCTAGCAGTGTAAAATGTAATTTAAATCTGTTGTGCCGAAGCATTTTTGTTACCAGTAGCTGAGTAGGAGATGTTACTTTTAGGTGTGTTTTCCCTTCTGCTCTTCCCATTCACACTCCCGTTGTGGTAATTTCCTGAAGGTGTAATCTTTGTAGCATGATTGTACAAACATCCATATGAGATTCCTGACTTCTTGTTCTCACTAAAGTATGTTAAAGCAATAGTAACTTTACTTCTGTCCTTTTCTCCACCTGCAACTTCGCTACTATTCTGTCCTAGAGGAATCCCAGTATCCTGCTATTCAGCAGACATGCATTGTTGACATGGATAACTGCAGTGTCCCTACATTCCTTTATTTTTATGGAGAAAATGTAAAAGGGTTTGTTACAATGGATTTTAACACCTGAGTCATGGAACCATATTGTTGAAACTCTGTAAATTTTAAGGCAATTTTCTGAACTCGCTTGAAAGTGGAATGTTGCATCCTTTTATGCTATTCCTGCTTCCTATGTAGTTTTATTCAGATTTTTTAACCTTCTTTCTAAGTTTCGGCCTCCTGTGTATTAGGTACAGTATTTTCTGCCTTTCATACTTTGTAATAAAAACAGAACATTTGTAGATTGACTCCAGTTCACTGTGTGATGAGTGAAAACCTGAGGGGGAACTTCATTTCTTCTGTGTGGAGTTTGTTGCTGTAAGAGGAGGCTGATTGCTTTGCCTTGTCTCTGCAGAGCTGGTGAAGTGTACTGATCCCTCATCCTACAAACACCCAAACCAACTTGATATTTCCAGCTACTCTTAAGTCGCAGCTTTCTCCAAATAATTACATTATTAGGAACCCAGTCATGACAGAGCTCCAACAGAATGGTTAATGCAGCTGTACATTAAATATTTGCTTTCTTAAAAAGCTGCTGGGGGGTCCCTGTATTCCAGTGTTGTTTCTGCTCATGTTTTCCAGCCCTTTGCTTGTTCCCTGCACAACAAATGGGAATTATCTGCTGTGTGGTTTTGTTTTTAAGACAAGGGGAAGAGGGATTTTTTTAGAATTCAAATAATTAGTCTCTGAAGAGTTTTGAATATCAGCAAAGTGAAGACAGAGCAACTGGGCACTTCTGTAGCTTTAAGTCTCTCCTGGGCAGGATGACCTCTCTTAAAGGGTGTTTTTTCCACACACTCAGTCACTGCTGTCGTGTCTGGAACTGGGACCAAGAGGTGAATAGGGTGGCAGAGCTTGGAAATTTGTACCTTAGGCCTTGGCAAGCAGGACTGATGACTTCATTAAGTATTTAGATTAACTCTAGTTCAACTAAACGATTGGATTTCTCTCTAATTCTTTGTGTACTAGTTTTGAAATAAAAGCTTATTAAGCTTCATGACCACAGTGGAAAGAGTTGCCTGCAAAGATGCTGCAGTGGCTTTTAAGCTACATATGGACTTTGTGTTAGTAACCCTAGCTCAGAAAAGATACTTTTTTTCTAAGAACTGTTTGTCTTTTACCCTAGAAATGTATTTGCATCCTCATAGATTATTTTTCCCCCTGGATCTGTGCATTGGAATACTCCAGAGAAACTTTCTCAGCTTCGACTACGGTGGAAGGAGGCAGCTTGTGCAAATGGGAACGGTGCAAAAAGTGCTGGACTGGTAGATAATGGGTGAAGCAGGTTGCCTGTCAGTGGGGCAAAAGAAGTGCCATAAAATGATGTAGAGGAATGCAGGTAGAAAAAAAGATGAGAGGTTCTCCCTTTTGTAAATATTAAGGAACAGCCAACATCTGGCACAGCTGTCTGGCTCTGTGACCTTGGGAAAGTCCCTGCTCTGATACCAGCTGTGAGTGAAAAGCACATAAATAATCAGTGATCAGTAAATGGCTCGAAAATACCTGAAAGAAAACCTCCATGGTAACACAATACACAGCAATAGGTGTGGAGAAAAAGTGGTCTCTGAGATTATTCTGGGGCCTGTGACTGGAAGAAGCACTTAATTTTGAGCTTTTTCATTCATGCTGTTTTAGAAACAGTCCAGACTGCCAGCTCAGAGGAAGTAATGATCTAAAAGCATATAATATTTTTAACGTTCTTCCTCCCCTTCCTTCTCTAATTTTGCCATTCCAAATACAGAACAGCTCCTGGGTTTTAACCAGCTTCAGAGCCCCCTCTGCTGGAATGCTGTTGGCAGCCAGGCCCAACCCTCAGCAGCAGGACAGGTACAGGTGCACACCTGCTCCTCCCGGCCGAGAAAGGCTGCTTCAGGTGTGTGTTACAGGAGTTTCACATGATTCATGTCTTCTGCTGGGGGAGAGGTAAATCTGGGCCCATATATATCCTGCCTTGCTGTCCTAGAGTTGGATAATGGTGATACTGTTCCATTCGCTTTGTTTTCAAAGCTGAAAACACAACAAGAAATTGTTAGGAGAGACAGAACTGCCTGGAATTAGTGAGATTACTCTTGTATCTGCAGAAGACAGTGCAGAACCCTTTCATGAATCCTTTGAAGATTGGATACCCCATCCCTGGAAGTGTCCCAGGCCAGGTTGGACGGAGCTTGGAGCGCCCTGGGATAGTGGAAGCTGTCCCTGCCCATGGCAGGGGTGGCACTGGGTGGGCTTTAAGGTCCTTCCAACCCAAACCATTCAAGGATTCTCTGGTTCTATTTACAGGGTTTCTCCTCCTCGCCCCCTTCTGTGGCTGTGGAGTCCGAGATGTAGAATAAGGAAGTTTTGGCATGGGACAAGGCTCAGCCTGGAGCCTGCTCAGCTCCCCAGGAAGGATGTGTCTACCTAAACAAGAAGGGAAACAGGAAGGAAAGAAGAAATAGTACATCTGATAGCAAGGAAAAGAGGCTCTTTGAGTCAGGTATGCCTCAGAAAATGGAAATACTACCAAAATAGAAAACAAGATGATGGCATAGCGATTAAGCCTAGGAAAAGATGCCAAGAGTTAAATCGCAAAGGTCTAATCCAGACTTCCTGTGTAACTTTTAACAAGTCACTGTCTCTCTGTGCAATGCCCTTAAGTCCCTAAAATAGGGATTACACTTCCTTTTCTTAGTTGATGCTGCATAACAGCATTAAACAATTAGGTCTTATAAAGTTCCTTTAAAACAAATAGGCTGACTGGAAACATAGGAGCTCCTGGAGAGTCTCTGTGAATATCTTTACTGATGATTTTACATTAAATGGCATCAGACAATCTGAATAAATTCAAGAATTAAGTATGTGTTGCTGTTTACAGGAGTGAAGCTTCTCTGCTGGAAAGCTGCAGCTTTGGAAGGATGTGGGCAATCCAGGTGGGAAACCACGGAATATCAGCTGGTGTAAAACAAATAACTTGATTCTCATCAGGAGCTGTAGTGGCAGGACAAGGGGAGCTGGGTTCAGACTGATAGAGAGAAGGATTGGATGGGATATTGGGAAGAAATTGCTCCCTGTGAGGGTGATGAGGCCCTGGCACAGGGTGCCCAGAGAAGCTGTGGCTGCCCCATGCCTGGAAGTGCCCAAGGCCAGGCTGGACGGGGCTTGGAGCAGCCTGGGACAGTGGAAGGTTTCCCTGCCCGTGGCAGGGGTGGCACTGGGTGGGCTTTAAGGCCTCTTCCAACCCAAACCATTTTGGGATTCTGTGATTATGCACAAAACCAGTACAGTATTAAGTACACAGTTAAAGTCAGAAAGGAATTACTCATTTTTTTCTCAAGTTACACAAAAAAAGGGGCGCTTATTTTGGTAGAAAGTTGGATTCCAGTTCAGGAAGGATTTACCAGCTTGTCGGGGAAAAAAAAAAACATGTGAGGGTCTGCAGTGGTCCAAAAAAAAGTCCTGATGGCACTTGCATGTAGATAGTGATGTGAGAATGTCTGTAAAGTGGGGAAACCACAAAGCAAGAGATAAACTTGTTGGTTTACACATTAGGCTTGACAGGTGGGTGAAGTGATGAGCTGTTAAGGACAAATCATTCTATTTTCAGTTTGGTAAAGGGGGGAAAAAAAAGCTTCAGTGAAACCCAGACACCCTGGGCAGTTGGAGATGGGAAGAGTGAATTCCACTGGAGTGGGCGTCTCCTACCATCTGCCAGGAGCTCCTGGCTCCTGTCACAAGCTGCCACTTGCCAGTCTAATATCTTTTGGACTCAGTAAACTGAATTTCTACACAGAGGACATGAAATCATTCTCATTTAACAGGACTTCAACAGAGAATTTTATATGCAAACATGTAGCAACTGCAAGATAGGCAAAAATAACAAGTGGTGAGGTGATGATGGAGAGGTTTGAAATCAGGGCTGGTGCGGTGGGGAATTGATACCAAATTTATGCCTCCCAGGGCACGGGGTGGGCTCTTCCCTCTCTTAGAAAAGCCATTTTATAATTATCTTGGCACAAAGAGCGAGCATTAAAATCAAATCTGGTGATGAACAGAAGTGGGAGGCTTCAATAATATGAGAGAATCTTGGAGACTGGATGACTGAAGAGTGAGAAATAGAGATGAGATGAAATGTAGCAGCAGAGAGTGCAAGGATGTGAATTTATGGACAAGGAGAAATTTGTGAAGGATACCAAGAGTGTTTTATTGGAAATGAGTGAGGAAGGGAAACTGAGATTTAGCGGTTGATAAAGGATGGTGATGAGCCATCATGAAGCTGTGAAAAACCATGTCAAAAAGTGGCTCCGAGATCAGTAATGATGCTGTCGAATTAGAGAGGAATTCCAATTGGAACGGGGGCAAAAAGCTACCAGGATGATACCACAAATGCAAGGCTTGTATTAAGGAGGGAAAGTGGCCGGATTTCTATTACAATGAAGCCTGAAAGGAGATATGATCTGCTTTGCTGCAGACAGAGCGCGGGCACGCGGACAAACCCCGATTTTCCCTTCTGGGCCCCGGCCCGTGGGCGGGGCCGCGCCGCCGTCCGTCACTCTGACTGACAGCTGAGGGGGCGTGGTCTTGCCTGTCCCGCCTCCTGTGCGGTGAGGGGGCGTGGCTCTGCCGCCGCGCACCGGGCCCTCGTGATTGACAGCCGGCTCCGCGGGGAGGCGGGGCGGGCGGCTGGGCTGCTCGCGCGCCCATTGGCCGGAAGCGCCGTCGGGTGGGCGCCCCGGCGGCGCTGATTGGCGGGCGGCGGCGGGTGCCGCTGTGATTGGCAGGAGGCGGCGGGTGCGCGGCG
>VXBT01012010.1:257253-311125 GCA_013400235.1 Oriolus oriolus | reverse complement strand
CCCGCGGTCCGGGGCGGCTGGCGCGGGGCGCTCGGGCCGGTGCGCGGCCCCGGGAGCGCCGGACGGAGCTGCCACGGCCGCGCTCCCCGCGGGCGGTCCCCGGGCAGCGGCAGCGCCGCGGGGAAATGGTGGATTTTCACGGATTTGGTTAAAATGGTAAAAATCGGTTTACGGAAAACGTGCGGTGCCCCGGGTTTTTGCTAAACTTGGCCAGACAGAGCCGGCGGGGATCAGCGGGTCGGGCTGAGCTCAGGGAGCTCTTTCAGCTTCCAGGAGAGGTTGGCTCTTCTTGAGACGGGAATTGGGCTCCAGTTTAATTGGGGAAATTTTTGGTATTAATCGCAGCTTCGGAGTCCATCAAAATAGATTTTCCTTTATGGAGCTCCCCCTGTGTTCTTATTTGCCATTCTTCGCCCTGACAGCAACATGTAAAAACAAGCAAAGGAGTTGGAAGAACCCTTTTTCAAGAGGAAAATGTTGTTATGAGGAGTTGCCACGACTGAATTTGATTGATTAATTCAAATTAATTTGTATTTGGACTGTATGTCCTGTGTAAAGAACTGCTTATGGAGGGGATCTTGTGTTTCCTAATTCCTTTTTCAGCGTAAAGAGAGGTGTTAGAATTAAACTTTTAGTTGCTCTAAACCAGAACTTACTCATTTTTGCGTTATTGGCAACGGAATTCCTGCTGTTCTAAGTGTGGAGTTTCATGGCTTCATGGGCTATAGCTTTAATGTTTCTTCCCTACAACCGAATTTAGTTTTCTAAGACTCTCTTTCATTTAGTCTGTATGCATAATTAGCTTTTATACTTTAAATTCAAAAAGCATTGCAAGTGTTACTCTGCAACTACTTCCATATCTCTTTACTCTGCTTTGATTTGGTAAATACAAAAAATTCATGTAAATCCATCACTAGATTTCTCTGCTACAAAGAGAGGAATAGAGCAATCCACTCTGTTTAGAGCAGCAAGGTGGTTCATAAACTTAAAATGGTTTAGAAGTAGGAAGTTGGATTTCCATGAAAGTGTTTTCCAGTGGCAGTTGGACTTGTGTTTGTAAACATGTGAGTGCAGAATGAAAAAATACAATTTCATGGACCACTCCACCATAGCATTGTGTGTATTGTGGCACAGCTGCAAGCAGATCCCTTTATAATGGGAAAAACCTAAATTCATTCAGCAACTGTGAACAAATAATCTGATTAATAATGGATAATGGGCTGTATATCACGCTCTGATTTTCTTTAATCTGGTGTTTCGTAACCCACCTGAAGGACGCGTGGGGTGGTTGATGTCAGAGTTTGCTGGAGCTCCAGTGGTTCAGCCGGGGCTCACCTGGAGCGGATCCGAGCCCTGCACAGCCGGGACAGTTCCTGAGGTTTATTTCCCTCCAGACACTCCTTGGCAGGCTGGAGAATGGGGATCTTTGGGATCTCTGCCTCGCACGCGCTGTACCTGTGCAGGGGTGAGCTGGGTTGGGGGTGTGCGGGCCCAGCTCCCTCCAGCCATTCCCTCGATCCGCTCGGTTTTCCTGCCTGTGTCACTTCCTTCCCTTGGCTCACACGCACCCAGTGACACCCGGGGGGAGGGAGCAGGGCTGAGCCTGCAGGTTAGGACCGGCTCAAATCCCAGATCCCAGTCTTTTCCTTTAATTTGTGAATGAGAAGAGGGATCCTGAATATATCCCACAAGGATCAGCCTCGTAGAGCTCTCTGATTTTTCCTCTCACTCTACAAACCAGGTCGTTTGTGATTTCCTAAAGCTTGGGCACAGCAGCATTTTGGTACCACTAAAACTGCCCGCAGCAAAGGACTCGAAATGAAACTCTTTCCAAGACTTTTTTGAGACCTTTAAGATACACACAATTTGTCTAAAATTTCCTCGTTGCCCCTGGATCTGCCAATCACTTGCCTAAACCAGCTTTGCTGTTATGGTGGTAGATAACATACACAGATTTATTAACTTTTTTCTCTTTTAAACCAATGTGGCATCGTGTCTCCCACTATCACACCACATAAAACATGATCCTGGGTTAGGGGAGTTCACAGACTTCCTGTTTTTATCCATGTGCAGATACTTTCGCTGTTCTAACTTTGTGATTTTTTTTTTCAAAACTATTTCCATTTCTGACTTGTTCAGACCTGTGTAACAAACCACGGATTTGTTGAAATGAATGTTTTGTGGAGAGGAATAACTTTCTCTGTGAGCAGCAGTTTGCTTTTATCGAAGTTATAAAAATCCTTGAGTGTAGTTTTTAAAACATGAAAAGCATTTCCTGGACAACATCTTTCCTGCACAAAGCAGAACTGTGTTTCCCAGACCTACTGGAGACCAGGCAAAACAGGGTCTCTCAGTGCACTCCAAAAATTGGTTCGTTTTCGTTTGTAGCAGCTTCTGCATTGTGCGATTAATGTAACGCTGCTCCACGTGCTCCTCCCAGTCAGTCTTTGGAAATCCTCTGTTTGGATGGAAATAAAGGAGTATTCATGCTTCTCGGCATTAAATCCATCACAGTGCTGTCCTAACCTGAGACAGTTTTTCCCTACACAAGCTCAGATCAGTATTGGACTTTATTTTATATTTTTAAGAGATAAATACTCTGTCTCGTCCTACCTCATCAACATAGGGATGAATTACAGGATGTATGGTTTAGTTGTAGTAAGATTACTCAGTGTAAGACTACTAAAAAATGTATAATAAGATTCAAACTCACCTGAAGTTGTTCCATCACTTTTGTTAGAACATTAACTGTTCCAGTTTTTTGAAGATAAATAATATTTCAGTGTTCAAACAACTCCAGTGAGTGAGATACAGACCTTGCAGAACACTAACTGGGGTTTACAGAATATTTTGAATAGAAAGGGACCCACAGGGATCATGGAGTCCAACTCCTGGTCCTGCTCAGGACACCCCAACAATCCCACCCTGTGCTTGAGAGTGCTGAGCTCTAGTGTTTGCCAGATGCTGCCCTTCAGAGTTTGTGTTGTAAATTCGTAAGTTGCCTCGGCTAATAAGTAAATTCTCTTCATAGCCGAGCTACAGTCAGTAGTAAGGGACACGTAGCTGGCTGGATGTGTCCTCTGTGACACGAGTGACTGAGTGAGCTGACTACACACAGCCTGGAACCGGGATCCAACACCTGTAGCCAACCATTGTAACCATTGATCTTTGTTTTCCAGCGATGATACTGTTTAGAGGAGAATTCTTATTCCCAGACTTGATTTCTTGTCATGAGCCCTCAGTTATAAACTGCTTTCATAGCTGGTTTGCTTCTTGCCCAGAGGAACTCTGCCAAGACAAGCTCTTCTTCATCCTCCTGGTATCTGGCCAAACCCAAACTGCACTGTAGTGGAAAACTTGTATCCCAGCTCTTCCCTGAGTGTTTTGGGTGGTAGGAACCTCAGGGATGTTCCAGGCCGTAGGTTGTAGTATTTTGTTGTGCACAGTTTCAGCCTTTGCCTGCGAGGTGACTCCAAGGCTGTGCTTAATTCCATCAAAATGAAAGAATACCAGTAGATTGGAGACAGTCCAGTAAAGGTAAAAGGTTAAATGTTTGACTGTAAAGTTGGAAACTTTGGAAAAAAAAAAAAAAAAGGAAGAAAAAGTTGTGCTGTTGCCTACCTGGAACTTCAGCTTCATTCACAACTCCTTCTTCACATTTTTGTCCCACAAGGGGTTACTTAGTGCTGAGACAGATCCCAGCAATTATTTCCTTTGGCTGATGTGCTTCTCAAAAAGCAGCCCGTTGCTTTGGTTGTGTTACTTACACCCCTCGCTTCTTTTACACACAGTTGGAATGTCAAGGAGTGCTCTCCCTTCTCCACTGCCACAATGTGGTTATTGTCTCATTTGGCTTGTCTTGGACAGCAGAGATTTGGTGGGTTTTGATTTGGATTTTTTTATGTTCTCTGCTCTGCGTTCCTTTTTTAAGAGTTTTTCTGTAATTAACACCTTCTGCAGATGCACTGGGAGATTTCTTTTCATTCCCTTTCATGATCTGATCTAGGCTTGATGTTTCTGGTTTTTGGTATAACATTCTGAAGTCCACAGTGGATGTGTCTCAGATGTTGGGTGCTCTCGGGACTGAGTTAGGACTCACCTTCCAGTACCTGAAGGGAGCCTGCAAGAAAGATGGAGAGAGACTTTACAAGGGCCTGGATGGACAGGACACAGGGAATGGGCAGAGGGCAGGGTTAGATGGGATACTGGAAGAACGTCCTCCCTGTGAGGGTGGGGTGGCCCTGGCACAGGGTGCCCAGAGCAGCTGTGGCTGCCCCTGGATCCCTGGGAGTGTCCAAGGCCAGGCTGGACGGAGCAACCTGGGACAGGGGGAGGTGTCCCTGCCCATGGCAGGGGGTGGCACTGGATGAGCTTTGAGGGCCCTTCCTACCCAAACCATTTTGGGATCTTGTGAAACCTAAAACAGACCCGGGCAGAAACTACTGGTTGTAGCGAAGATAATCCTAGTGTGACTTCTGTTCTGACTGGGACTTCTTCAGATGTTTCCTCCTTACAAATAGGTGTATTTTTCCCCTGTTTTGCTTCTAACCTTTGGCAGGATTTGCTCCCTGCGTGCTTTACAAGCCATACGTGTCTCACATCTGTCATCTTTAAGCATTGCGAAAATCTAGTTTGTTATTCGGACACTGATTAATTATGAAGCCAGTCTTCTGCATAAAACATAAGCTAACTGCGTTGGAGAGACTCGTGAACAAATGCACGACATGAAATTGCAGAAACAAATAGTCCCAATGAGTCCCTTTTACAGAGAAATACAGATGCAAGTCAGTCCATCATTTGATGTTCAGCAGCTGTTCCCAGGACAACTCTTCCAAATGCAAGTGATTACCCATCGAACCAGTGCCATGAATCAGGGACGAGTGTGTAGCCATGGTGGATTCTTAAAATTAAGTTTCAGTTATTTACAAATCAGCTTCAAAAACACTCATTTAAATTCAAACTCCTCAAAGTGACGTATTGAGGGAAGAAAGGAGGAACTGTGCGTATCAGGCACTGCACACCTGACACACCGTGGTGTGAGTAGGGCTGTGGTAGCCTCATCTGGTTCACATCACCTCCAAAAGTCCCAATTAAAAAAAAAAAAAAAAAAAAGTTTTACATTCAAAACTAGGGTTCAGGTCCTCCCAAACTCTTTCAGAGAGGGCAGATTCTCCTGGGCATGTCCAGAGCTGATCAAATCATTGCTTCAAATTCCATGCCTAAGTAATGCCTTAATATCAGGAAGGATTTAACTGAGTGTGTTATTTACCAAGGAAACAACACTTTATCCCTAAAAGCTTTTTGAGTCTTGACGTGTGAGACACCGGCCAGGCAATCCAGTGGGCAGGAAAGTGCCAGGAGCAGAGTGACAGCATGAGGTGCTGCTTTGTTAGCTGTGGCACAGTGCCTGGGAGCCAAGTGCGCAGTGCGGTCCCATTTTGGACAAAACTTCGCTTGGCAGCTTCCTTTACCTTTTGCAATATCAAGGGATTTAGGGTCGTTATCCTTGCTCAAGTAAAGGATTCATTTCCATAGCTTTTAGACCTTCATGCACCATCCATCACAGCCCAGCTACTGTGCATTTCTCTCCTTTTACATCTTTGGTTTTTTCTCTAAACGTCACACAAAGTTCTGCTAAATATCACTTCTCAAAACTAACAGGCAGTGGGAGGGAATACTTTAAATTGGTTACATCAGGAATCTTCAGAAAGTAATTCTTAGTCAGTGGAACATACAAGAAAAAAATCTGTGTGTGTTTTTGTATTGCTGCAAGGCAAGAAGCTTTGAATTGAACCTGCTGCGTTGTACTTTGCCAGCAGACGGTGTTCTTAGTGCTGGACAACTTGAACCTGTTCAGCAGATCTTGAAATCTCATAAATTGGTTTGAATTTTATTCCATCACCTTGTTCTGGGGGAAGAGAGGAACGTGTCGGGGCAATCAGTGCAAGTGGATTTGCGTTCAGAGATACTCCAAGATGATTCTTCATCCAGATTTTCATTTCTCTTTCTACTGGCTGTGGTTTGTTCCACTAGCAAGCAAGAATTCAGAGTTAACAGGATATAAAATGGGAAAGAACAGACTTATACCAGGTTTTCCTTGGCAGAAGCACATCAGTTTGCCCTTCCTAAATGACCTGTGATGGTCTAGCAAATCTGTCCAAGTTTTACTGTTTGTTGTGAAGCCTTTTGAACAGAATTGGGGGCTGGGGATATTCATTCTCATCCTTACTCTGGCCAGATTCTTCTGTGACATTGGACAAGTGACTTAACGTTTATCTGTCAGTTTATTATGTCGTGATACTCAGTTAAGTTTGGGCTTTTTTATGACTAAATTAAATCACAGTGTATTTGCAAAGATCTTAAAAAGGATTGTTGTTCTATGAGCCAGCAGAAAACCAGTGCAGAAATGTCAGAGGTGCAGAAATGCCACGGTTGATGCTCACCCAGACAACTTACTCTTAAAATTCTTGTGCATCACAGATGAACAAGAGGCCTTGAAGTCCATCATGAAGGACCTGGTGGCACTCCAGATGGGCAGACGTCACCGGCTGCCTGGGTATGACACCGTGAAGAATAAAGACACTGCGCACTCCAACAAACAGGTAACAGGCCAGGTAGTGAACACCTGAACTGGTGACCTGGGGGCAGAAGGGACAGAGCAGGTGGACAGAGGATCTGCTGCTTTGGCTCTGTCCTGTGCTTCCAACAGCCAAAGCATCACATGTGAATTAGATCCTCCTTGAACCTGCTCAGGCTGTGGCAAATATGGTCGCTTTTCTATTTTTTATGTTTTTATATAAGATTTTATGTATTTTATGTATAATATAATATAAATTTTATATATTGTGTATGCTATATATTTATATATTTTAATAAAGTATTTAATATCTATTACATTATATGTGTGTGTATGTACATGTATATACATGTATTTGATAATTTGCAGCATCTTAGTATACTGCATTCTCCCCGCATGTATTTTTGATGGGGTTTGATCTGCCCAGCTAAAAAATTTAGCAATGGCTTTCTGATTTCACGGTCGTATTTCCGTTTTCTAAAGCGATTTTATTCTTTTTTAAAGAAAAAACACAATGCCAGCAGTCCCCCGCTCTTGGGCAGCCCAGCAATAATGAACCAGTGTGCCTCTGCAGTGGAAGAAAAAAAAATTCCGGTGAGAAACCTGGCTTCATTTCCATATTAGCAGTTATAAATTAGGAGTATGTCTTCAGGTTGTGTGCAGGGACTTTATGGAATTCCTTTAAGCAGGTGAGAGGCCGGGAAAGCTTTTCTTCCCTGGCTCTGTCCTGATGTAGCAGTGTGTGCACATTTATTGTAGGGTCAGGACAAGGGGGAAAGGCTGTAAGCTGAAGGAGGGCAGGGTTAGGTGGGATATTGGGAAGAATTCCTGCCTGTGAGGGTGGGGAGGCCCTGGCACAGGGTGCCCAGGGCAGCTGTGGCTGCCCCATCCTTGGAAGTGTCCAAGGCCAAGGCTGGGCACTGGGGCTTGGAGCAGCCTGGGATAGTGGGAGGTGTCCCTGCCCATGGCAGGGGTAGCACTGGATGGGCTTTGAGGTTCCTCCCAACCCAAACCTGCCTGTAACTGCCAAGGTAATGAGTGGTGGAGTCAATGCTTTGAAGTCTGTTTAGGTTTGTTCCACATTCCTCCAGACTTTTTCGTGGAGAAAACTATGATATTGATGTTCTGGTAAAAAGGAAGGACAGTATAATGCAGTTTTGTCTGGAGATGCTGAATGTCATTTAAATGAAATGCTTCAAAGCAAAAGCAACAATTTTAGTCAAGAACTGTTTGTCCATTACTATTGTTCAAAATTAAATCAAGTTACTGGCAGCAAGACTGACAAGAGCAGGAGACGTTTCCTATGCTAGTAAAATAACTCTTTTCAGTTTTATTCCTGTTACAAGTTTAAGCTTTTTGGAGCAGGCTTTGAAGTTCATGTCTGTCTTCCTTATGCTTTGCCTGTTCGTAATCTACTTGTTCAGCTGGATCTGAGATTTCCTTGAATGTGTTGGACAAATCCATAGATGGAGTAGTACAAAAACCTTTCCAAATCACTTTGAAACAGAAATTCAGACATGCTTTAAATAAAAATCTGTAATTGTGATTTATGATACCACGTCGCAGAACTGGAATGCTGAAATGCTAAACTTGGATTTGCCTTTGTAATCGTCTCTGAGGACAGTTTATGTGAATTGCTTTAAGAGTGATTGGTTCACTGCTTTCAAGGGAAACTGAAAGCACTGGATGCTTAACTCCTCCAGGTTCTCTCTGAAATGGGAACACCAAGATCACTCTGAACACCTTTTCTTAGATCTTTGATAAGTAGACATGAATGGGCAGTGTCAGGTCCTTTTGGAAAAATCAAGCAATACATGCCAAATTCCATTCCCTTTATCCTTTTACTCCAATTACAGGCTTCAGAGCAAGCAATGGAGTTGAGAAAGTGGCTGGAGTTTGCTTGGGTACCAGCAAGTTAAAGAGAGGTTTCCAAAGAGCCTTGGGGATCTTTTAGTGTTGTCTAATTTCAGCTGGTGAGAGCTGTGTCACTTGGCTGCTCCAGGGCCTAAACCACATATTGAGGTCAGAAATTTATTCTGAAAAATGGTTTGAATTCCATTTCATCCAAACTGTCCTATTTAGTTCCTTTAGACTGTGCTACTTAAAATGGTATAACGTTAAAACCAGAGCCATACTTTCCTGAAAATCCTGATGTAAAGCAGTCATTCCTCCATGCAATAAGTCAAAGAACAACTTTTTGATCAGGAGTTGGGTGGTAGACATCTTTTATGGGACGTTACTCCTGTGCTGTTTGCTGCATTGTTCTTTTACCGCTCAATTCAGATGAGTTCTCTAGAATTTGTTTCATTTTGGAGTAATTCTGGACTAAGTTCTTTCTCTTCCCACATCTAGAAAAATACCCTTTAAAGTTATGTGTGAATGACCCACCTGCAGCTGGTCGTTGCTGGGATTGGGAAGGTCATTTTCCCTGGCCCGTGCTGTCCCTCCAGCACTGCTGCAGGAATCCCGTGTGCTCCCAGGGCCTCCGTGGGTGCTTTTGAACTGCATTCTTGACCACTGGGCCTGCCAGAAACTTCCTCCAGCTAAGGAGCATTTCCTGGCCACGTTTTTTTGAAGTTCCTAGATGTATGATTGCCTATTGTCTGAGGCTTTCACAGATGGCTTAATCTATTCCAATCACATAAATTGTGCAGCAGAAATGATGGAGTCTTATCAGAGCAGATTTTTCCCTTTTATTTTTGTCTTTCTGACCTAAATTGGGATTTGAACTTCGATGTCCAGAGTTGAAAGTTCAGCTTGTTGACTCTTCCATGCCACAGAGCATCTTCTGAGTTTACAGTGACTGCACAGGTTGCACAGTCAGTGCTTTTAACCATCCGGATGGAGGTGATGACCCCTTTGATGAAACCTTAGAGCTTTAAAAGGTTACACAGAATCAGCCTATTTGTAACTCAGTTTGAGTTCCAGGGGCTGTATTTTCGCAAAAGCAGAGATTTAGTCCGTGTCTTAAGAACAAAGAATAATAAATAGGAATAAAAATTTAAAATAGGAGTAAGACTAAAGAATGTAGCACATTCCCTCTCTCTTTTTTGCCATGCACGCTTTGAGCATGCTTAAAGAAAATTAACTTCAGGTTAATAAGCAGTTAAGACTGAATTTCGGATTTTTCCCATGCAGTGTTAAAGATTAATTTTCTCTAAAGTTTATTTCAGTGCCCTCTGTTTAAGTGACAGTTTACAAAAATTACAGCTTAGTTTTTACCTCTTTCCTTCTCTTTCTCCTTCAGCAATTTCTCCATTCCTCACGTGCTATATTCATGTATCAGCCACTTGTTTCCGCAGTCTGCTTCAGCTTCCATGGTGAAACCTAAAATATTAAAATTATGATATGATGCATTTGTGTGCTGTTGTGTGTGCCAGAGTCTGATTGTGAGCTCACCTTTTGTTCTTTCTCCTGCAGAATGATGTCAGGATAAAGTTTGAACACAATGGGGAGAGACGGTAAGTTGGCCTTCACTGCTTTGATTCTCTGCTTAGGAGAGTAATTTAGTCATCAGTAATTTAGCTTAAATATTTTGTTAGCTTTGCTTTCCTTTTTCCTGAATGAAAATCACACAGTGAAGGCAATAGCAAGCAGGTCACACACAACTTGGTTATTTTTAGAGATCAGTATGTCATAAAACACTGATTTATTTCTGTAATATTTATTTGTAAGTGAACTGTAGCATTTTTAAAAGCTGTCCAGCCTGCAATAAGTTCAGCCTGAAAGTCTTATTTCAGATATGTTCCCGTTCTGTTTCATTTAACTAAAACCAAATGAAGCTGATCAAATCAGTGTCATTCTTTTTTAGTTTCTCACTTCCTGGTGCCCTGTCGTTGTCACTGCCCTGCTGTGATTGAGCAATAGATACAACAAGGGAAGATTTTTTTCTTTGGTGTAAAAGCTTCTTTGTTATTTCCTCTGATGTTTGGTTTTGAGAGACATTCTTTTACAAGAAAACCCAGAAATAACTGAAATAGCAGTTTCAGTTTTTACAGCATTGTTTGCAATGGATAAAATTGCTGAAATATTTCAAAGTAGGTCTCAAAAAGTCTCTTATTTGCCATCAAATTGAGAGGAACTCTCAAAACATTTAATGACTGGCAGCTGTGTGAACACTCAGGAAGGCTCCAGGCTTGTCTGTGGTCTCTGAGTGCTCTCACTGAGGGAAAAAGAGATCTTGATGCTGGGTTACAATGTCCGTATTTTGGAAGATATTAATTGGATTGTAACCATGAATGTATATGCCATCTTCACAGCCATCTTGTGGGAATCCTTTGGTTTCTCCCAGGCCAGACAGTACTTCCAACATGAAGTAGTTCACAGTTTCGTGATAAAATGCAAATTTAATGTCAATGGTACAGGAGTACAAGTTGTCTGTAGTGATCCTCACAGCCTGTTCTAGGAGAGGTTATTGGCCGAGTTGTTGAAGCTCCTCCTTTGTCAGATTTTGGGATTTCTGTTAGAAAAGCAGAAGTGTTCTTTGTTGGAAAAGCAGACTGTGGAGAATAATTTCTACTCTTCCTCAAAACTTGAACTGTTTCTTTCACTGAAATCCTACATGATGAATTCTGTCACTGGCTTTTTGTGCTGTGGGAGAAATTTGACACGTAATCATTGCTGGGATCTGCTTCCTCCTCTGTCAGACAGGTCTGCTCAGCACTCTCCTGTGTCAGGGGCTTTGTGGGAACAACACCAGAGCCACAGTGGGACATGTCACAATTTCTTGTCACACCATGTCAGGACAGGGGAACTCAGCAACAAAATCCTGTCACCACAGGCTTATCATCTTGCCTGTCTGCTGGGTGCATTTCAGGTGGCACGGAGCTCAGAGGGGCAGAAGGGGTTTTTTCTGTGTTTTTTTTCTAAAATGAAAAGGTTGATTGTGTGTCAGTCTAATTATGCAGTTGTGCTTGCCTAAATTCCCTGCTCCCAGCACAGTGTGCAGTTCCAGACAGGGAGCTTGCACCAGAATGTCAGTGTGTGTGCTTGGTTTCACAGGAGCTGCCAGATCTAACCACAAATATTTAAGGTGGTCAGGCAGGAATGGGCTCCTTAAACCCTGCAGTCCAGGATTTTGTGTTAGAGTAGT
This sequence comes from Oriolus oriolus, assembly GCA_013400235.1. Lineage (NCBI taxonomy): Eukaryota > Metazoa > Chordata > Aves > Passeriformes > Corvidae > Oriolus > Oriolus oriolus. The sequence goes on along the minus strand of VXBT01012010.1, from coordinate 299,456 downwards.
GCATGGAGTTTTTAAACTAATAGAATTTGTGGCACCTGAGAACAGCTCTGCTTTTGAATGCATTGAGTGTAGAATGGGAGCCTTTATAGGGAGCTGAGAGCTGCATTGCATTTGTGTGGTGCCAGAGCACTGTAATTTCATGTATGAGTTTCTTAGGAATATGTAGAAAATGTTATTGTGGGCTGCTTTTTAACAAGGACAATTATTTCCAAATAGCTGAACGCTGTAGGTCTGGTAGCAAGATAACCCTTCCTGGGAAGGGGCTGAGGAAGCCAACTAACACAAGAGTTGTTTAAAACAAAAGCTGCATCTCATTAAAGGATACCCAGGGCTGATGAAGCTGTATGGATGGGTGGATGGATGATTGGGGAACTGAGCCTTCTCTCCAAAGCACAGGTTCATCACAAAATCATAGAATCCCAGGATGGTTTGGGTTGGAAGGGACTTCAAAGATCCAGTGCCTCCCTTGCCGTGGGCAGGGACACCTTCCACTATCCCAGGCTGCTCCAAGCCCCGACCAGCCTGGCCTTGGGCACTTCCAGGGATGAGGCAGACACAGCTTCTATCTGTTGCCCCTATAGAAAGCCCCTCTCCCTCCCTTTCCTCACAAACTCATGTGAGATAATTCAGGATTTCACTGAGTTGCCTCTATGAGCAAGACAGGTCTTGAGTTTCCATAGTCCACTCAGTAACTTGGAAGTGCAAACAGTCCCATGATCATTTGTAGTGTGCTGATGCAGCAAAAGAAATAGGAAGAAGATATATATATATATTAAAAAACTGAAAGTTCTTTGGTTGGAACCGATTTTTTTTTCCTAAAACTAGCAAAAATTGCATCGGAAACAGCACTAATCTTCCAATTGAGGACAAAAAGTATAACCAGATATTATAATAGTTCATGTGTGAAGAGGATCTTGGATTGTTTAGCCTGGAGAAGAGGAGGCTCAGGGGAGACCTTGTTGTATCCTGTTATTTCTGCCTCGTGACAAGTTTGTTAATTGGTGCTCACAATCCAGCTCTTTGTGGCAGTATCTCAGCTGTGCCAGAGCAGGTGGTATTTTTCAAGCCAAGGTGCACAGGGCATTTGTATCCTGTTATGTGAAAGACATTTATTCAGAAAAAGGATACTTTTCTGCCTGGGGACAAAGGGATTCTATTTGAAATCTCCAGCTGAGTATTGCATTTTGGCAAACTCTATGGAAATGAGCCAGAGATCAATAATTCCTTATTGAAATAATACATATAAATTTAATTTGAAAGGTTCACTACCTGCTTGAGGATGAAAGGAGACCATTCAAATGTGGGTTTAATGGTTCAGCCATCTGATTTGATTGCATTATCAGGTATATCTCTGAACTGAGTCAGTGATTCTCTTTCCTCGCAGGATTATCCCGTTTGTGCGTCCCGTGCGCTACGAAGACGTGCAGCAGAAAGTGAAAACAGCCTTTGGGCAGCCCCTGGACCTCCACTACATGAACAACGAGGTACTGAGCTGTCAATGCTCTCTGGATGACACCTCCTTTCCCCATCACAAGTTCTGTACCCAGAAATTTAATTTTCGGGTCTTCCTTTAATACAAACCATTGTTGAATCCCTGACCCAATGGCAAATGTGCTGATCCTGATAAAGCATCTCACTGCTGTGGGTGTTGTACAAACATCAGCATCTTGTTCCCTTGTTCTGGTGTTGCTTAGGACACTCTCTTGGGAAAGTAAAAAAAATATTTGAAGTATTTTGCTTTGAAAAGCAACTCTTGCAGGCCAGTCTGTGCAGTGAGAGGGTGGCTGTGGGCACTGCCATTGGGAGAGGAGGTGACACAGGGAGCAGCTTTTCTCACTGTTAATAATCAGAAGTATTTTGGTGGCGTTCTCATCCTGGACACACTGGCTTTTCCTTGGGTTTTTTTTTGTTGTTGTGGTGGTGTTGCCCTGATGAGAGAGATGCAAAACCCCAATCACCAGAGAGAGTGGGACAAAAGTGAGAGTTCTTTGTTAATAAAATTCCCATTTTAAGGTGTGAGTGGGCTGTAAAATAGAAGGTGTCTCAGCCTGATTTCATGGGATCTTACCAGCAAGTTTTCAATTCTATTTTTATTCCCTCTTTCAAAGTCTTTATCTTCTTTTTTCTACCTGAAACCAAATTTTCACTTGATCATTAGGTCTGGATTCATAAATATTCTGAGACCATTTTCTCATCAGAGAGTCAGGGGCTGACAAGTCTCTGACTTGTTCTTTGCAAACAGCAAATCCAGGTAGAAATTAATACTTTCATGGATGGTGCTTTAGAGGAATTCACATAGGGTCAGCCATTTCTCTGACGTGGGAGTAAAACCTCATTAAAAAGGACATTGGAATGAAAATTTGTGGACTAACTGAGCAATCAGAATCCTGTTTCATATTCTGGTATTTTTCTGATGTTTGTTTAAATACCTATTGTAGACATAGACTTACTTTTTTCTGTCTTTTCTGATGATTTTTTTCCTGTTCTTTATTTTGCAGCTCTCTATTCCTTTGAAAAACCAAGATGACCTGGATAAAGCTGTAGATCTCTTAGACCGGAGCTCGAATGTGAAAAGCTTGAGGATACTATTGCTGTCCCAGGACAGAAACCATGTGGGTAACAACTTCTGGGACCACAGCAAAATGAAGGGGTTTACCCTTAAGACTCTAAAGCACGATGGCAGCATTAACTGAGAGTAACAGGGATTATAAAATTACTCTTCCCAGGCACAAATGCATGTGTTTATCCTCTTTGCATTGGCTCAGCTATAGGTATCTTTTTGTGTTGGGTTTTTTTTCCCTGATTTCAGCAGCTGTTTGGGGGCTAAAATGTTGCAGCTTTTTAAGCTGTGAAGGCCATTTTATATCAAATACCCAGTGGCTGTAGGCAGAAAACACTTGATGAGTTTGGTTTGCAGAGAACTTTTATTATCTTTGATTAATAGCACAGTGCTGAAAACGTGTGGACTTATTTTGCCTTTAGAGCACAGGTTTTCCTTGAAGAAAAGCCTTTAGCACTTTTTTCCTGGGTGAGAACGCTGGGGAGGGCTCCAGTGATTTTTCAGCTCTGTAGCCCTGATGCACTGAGTCCAGCCTGACTCTGTGGAAACTGAGTTGCCTTTGCTAATAGCGGTGTATTCACACCTAAGATGAATTGGTTTGTGTCTTGGTTCATTCTCCTCTACCACAGGTGGCTGTGGCAGTGAGTATCAATATACTTTGCTTTTTTCAGCAGAAAAGATCATAATATGAGAAATAAATCTTTAAGTCAAACTCCCAAAGATGCCCATTTTGGACAATGAATGCACTGCAAGCTGAAGAGGGCAAAAAGAGTCAGAAGTTTCCCTTATTCTTGATCTGTGACTGGAAAACACACTTCACTCAACCAATATCTCTATTTTTTTTTCTTCAGAATTAAGGTCAGGCAGCTTTTCAAGCCAAAGACCTCAATAGCTTAGATATTTGATTTGCAAATTACCACATTCTCCTGAAGAGTGTGACACAAAAAGCTGCTCTGTTGGTAGTAGCTTGTCAATCTGGAATGTTCATCCCTATTCAAGTTCTGCAGGCTGGGAGCTCAACTCTTGAAATAATCACACCTGTAATTCTTGGAACTGTCATGTTAACTTAAATGTACTTTTTGCTGTTTTTTAATTTGATAATCCATGGTAATGGAAATACAAAGACCTTCAGGAGTGTTAACAGCCCTTTCCCAAATGACTGGGAAGGTGTAGGAGGGGACTGTGCTGTTCCTTGTCCTGTGCCCTTTCCCTGAGCATTTGTTCTTTGCTGCCTGTTCTGAAGACAATACTTGGCAAGAAGGTCTTTGGTCTGACCTGGTGGAGTCAGACTTCGTTCTGTGTTGTCAGGAAACATCCTGTAAAAGGCGGCCTCAACTGTCGGTACAGCGCAGTCAGACAGTCCTCTTTCCCAGCCCTCTGTTCGTGTCAGTGCCTTCAGGCTGCAGCCAGATGTCAAATGATACCATCTAACTTTGCATAACCAGTAAACACTTGGTAAATCTCACCCTGCGCCAGGCAGTAGCCACTGCTGCTGGTGTTGTCCTTTTATTAGCTGTTTTTTCCTCTTTTACTCAAAGCAGAAACAAACAGCAAAGCCTTCAGTAAGTGCCACCGTTTCCCCCCATCTCCTCCAACTTCCTCTGCTGCTCTGAGTTGCCTGACAGGAGAGCCCTCTGTGGGATAAAGCCCTCAAGCCTGAAGGAGGTTTCTTGGCTGCATGACCTCATCCCACTGAGGGAGCGGGAAGCATTATTTTTCCTGAAGTACAGGATGCAGATTTTGTTTTGGTTGTGCTCTTTTCTTTTTCTGGGGATGGAAAGGTGACTTTGGCATGAATGTGTATGGAAAGCAAATTAACTTGACAGCAGTAGCTGGGTCCCTTGTACCAGGAGCCTGTGTCTGTGAGCAGCATTCAGATTAATTTTCTTATGCCTCTTTCTGTGACTCACTTCTTTTCTCAGTCAGTTGACCCCTGTTGCCAGTCTTTTCTTTATATTTAGAAACTAGTGGAGAGAACTGGTGAAGTTGGAACACCTGTAGTACCAAAACTAGACTGTCCATCAACGGGGTGACCTCTGCACCCTTTATCCAGCTCCCATGAACCTGCCCATGGTGGAGTTTATGTGATTTAAATCAGGCTCTCTCCCTCCTCCTTTCAAGTGTATGTACTTATTAAACGAGCAACCATTGAGTACTTTATTATTGAATTAAAGTATTTGAATTGTCACACCCTGTTTGCCTGTCATGTTCAAATAATTTTCAGAAGTCAGAATTTATTTCCCTGAGGTGTCTTTGGTTATGTTCTTCTCAAATAAGTTAAGATAAATTCTGTAACTCAAGAGGAAGAGAATATTATACCTGCTTGTAAAACCAGGTATGTTGGGTCAAGGTTAAAATTGAAAGTGTCTGTCAGTATTGAGCCCCTGCTTCAACACAGGATGTCATTGGCTTGGGGGAGGTTCCACGTGTCTCATTCCTCTTCCTGCTTTGAATGAAATTAGGGCTCTATGGAAAAATGATCTTTAATTACATAATAGCTATGTGAGTTCAGGGAAGGATGAATAAATTCATCTTGGCATCTCCAGTCTGTTGGTGCTATTAAACTCTCCAGAATTTGTTTTCACTTGGTCAGTCTGAATTATGAATTTACTTTTTAAAGGTTGTGGGGAGTCAGGTTGCTTCTGAAAGAGTGCAAGATTCAGAACTTATCTCTGCTGGCCAAGGTGGCTGATGGAAATTGTAGGTCCTTCTGTGTCCTGGCCTCAGGGGGTGACAGGAGCCCCTCGTGTTTTACAGGGACCTGGTGGTGTCAGACACTGAGACCTGCAAATCGTGCACTTGAGCTGAGCTGCACAGTAGCTTGTTCTAGTTCTTTGACTCCTGTTTTACACCATAATTGTAAACCTTGCTCTTTTGCTGCCTTTTTGTCTGTGTTTTCTGAATTAATAAGATTTCAGGCTGTGGAACTGTTGCTCAGCCCTTTCTTGGTACTAAGCATAATATATTTGAAACTGTGGCCAGGCTGCTCAAGCTCCTGCATCTCACTTTATTTTATTTTATTCTTTTCATTTTACCCAACAGACCAGTTCTTCACCCCATTCTGGACTGCCCAAGCAAGTCAGGATTAAAACTTCCCAATCTGTGGGGGATGTGAGCACACCCTATCAGCAGCCAGAACCCAGAAGTAGGCATCTGTCTGTCAGTGAGTATCTTTGCCACTTCTGCATGTTTTTGTTTGTTGAAATGTATCTTTTGGGCACTAGTGTTTATGGTACAGCATTTAGGAGAGCCATGAGAAATTGAAAGGTTATTCTAGGACAAGGCAGTTCATTTTCAAAAGCTCTTAATATGTTTACAATAGAATGTTTTAAAGTTCCTTGCTCAGTTGTGGAACAGCTGAGGAGCTGTTAAAGGGGATGTCCTAAAGCCAGAGCCATTGTGGTTAGAAATTTGGAAAGCTGACATGAGTCCATTAAGCTTTTTATTTAGATTGGCAATTTCGGTTCATGAAACCTAGATTTGATTTTTTTTTTTTTATGTCGGGCTTTGGAATCTGTCCTGACTCCTGTAATCAAGCATTTTACTAGGAATTGCTACTGCATATCCAGCTAGTGTCCTACATTCTGAGTTGCCTAAACTTGCACTCTTGGAATTACCAGGTGAGTAGAGCACAAGACAAAATCAGAGGTGCACAAAAGATAATGAAAAAAATCAGAGTAACATGTGCCTTTGTCTCATTTCTTTGGGTTTCTGTTAGCTCAGTGAACTCCTGTTTAGGGAAAAGGTCCATGTAAAACTTCTGTAATTTTTATGACTTCCATCTCTGGCAGATTTGTCTTATTTCTCCCAATTTCTGTGCTACAACCTTCTGTATAACTGTGCAACACAATTCACATGTGTTCTTGAAGGATGAACTAAAACATGTAAAACACCTTCAAGGATTTATGGGCCCAAAAAAGTCTGTGGTTTAGGATTTGACTCCTTGGTGTGAAGCTCAGTGAGCAGTGAAAGTGCAGGAGGAAGGTGAGAGTGTGAGGGCAGAGCCTGAAATGCTGCTCTGTGTAAAATATTTCTGCTTCAGAAATGAGACAAGGTAAATTTTGCTGGAAGCAGAAGCAGAGGATGACTCTGTTTGTTACAACAGCTATTTTGGGGCTTGTCAGAGCTAATGCCTCAGAGCACAGGTGATGCAAGTCACGAGGGCAGTACCAGGAGCTGGGAATGTCAGAGTTGTTTTGTTTGCAAGTTCTTCTCTGTGGCAAAGGAGTGCTTCGGTTTCATTAACTGTGTAAACTTGAGGCAGAATTATTACATGATTTTAGATCAGTATTTGCAGTGCAAAGTATCAAATAATAAATTAAGATTAAACCACCACAGTCTCCGTACTGGGGGGTCCAAGCCAGAGTTGTATCCACACTATTCTGACCAAAGGTAACTGGGAGAATGAGCTCAGGGAAGGACTTGTGAACTAGACCAGTAGTTCTCAGTGTGGGACTTGTCCAACAAACCTGTTGTATCCTGTGGAGAGTTTGCTGATCCCCATCTGTACAGTTTGCTTTTATGAAGCAGCAAACAAACAAAGGAGTGCTGAAAACTTGTGAAGTATGTGACTGAAACGGGGACAAAAAGACTTTTCCCATCCTTCCTAGTTTGAAGTTAATATGCATAAAAAGAGCAGCATTCCTTGGTCCTGAGAAGGCAGAGGTATCCATGCACATCTGAACACCACATTTCTTTTTTAACAGAAAAATTGAATGCCAAAAATATTTTATTTTAAAAACAAATATATATATATATATATATATATAAATATATATTTCTCCTTTACTGACGTTCTAAGGTATCCAGATAATGGTGCCAAAGCCAACAGACTGTAGCAAGTGTCTGTCATGGGTAAACTGTGTCGCAAGAAGGGGCCCCTTCTATATCCCAGTTACACAGTCTTCCCTCTTATCCCAGTTTATGGATAATTTCTGAATAGCTTGTCATTCAGCAGTCAAGAAACCATTAGTTTTATTTTCTGGACGTGGCAGAGTACTAGACTGTTACATTATGAAGAGCTCCGGAAGAGTTCCAGTTCTGTCAGGGGTCTGCTGGTAATTTGGCAGTAACTCGGTCTTGCATCCATTTCTTCTTCCTTCTCTTTTCCTGTCTTTGGTTTGGAAAAGGAGTGTGCCCTGTTTCCTGGTGTTTCAGGCATAGAGACTCTGCAACTCGTAGCACGTCATGCAATTAAAGTCCAAAGCAGTGTGCAACAAAAGCTTTTTGCAAGCAGGAGAGGGACCTGTGTGGTTCCTGAGCTCAAAGGGCCTCGAGCCTGCTGTCACCAGTTCAGAGCTTTGGAAGTAAAGATAACTTTTATTTAAAAGAGAAAAAAAGGAAAAAGTTGCTAAGCATTCTGGCAGGGCTTGTGTTTTTTCCACTCACTTCCTTTGATATACATGGATTTAGTGCCGACTTCCTTTTCCTGCCCAGGGATGGGGCCTTTCCACAACAGCAGCTGGGCCAGTGCCAGCGGCGCTGGGCTCGCTCTGGCCGTGGCACTGTCGGAAGGAGTGAAAGTGCTCCCGGGCCTGGGGCAGCCGCACGCTCCGGGGTTATCCCACCCCCCCAAACCGCTCCAAACGGCACGTGAGCCCCGAGAGCTGCTTGGGAAGTCCGATGGTAGCTCTGAGCAGTAGATTATGGACTTGACAATGTTGGGCTTCATGATCTTGGAGGTCTTCTCCAACCTTAATGATCCTATGATTCTGTTAATCCCCTTTTTTTATGTAGTTCACCCCCCTTGCACTCTAAGCCATGCCAGCGTTGTTGGTTTTCCTTCTGCAGCACCCTGTGCTCTGCTTTTCAGCCCCCTCAAAGGCGTGTGCTCTGCTTTTCAGTTCACTTCTCCCGGCTCTTTGCCTTCGCTCTTTATTACAACTTCTATAGAAAATATTTTGCTTGGGAGAATATTTGCTGATCTTTTCCCATCTTTCCTAGCACCTGAGTACACACAGTTAATTAAAGACAGTGTTGTAAGGAGCACAGCTTGAGGGCTGATCTTCACCTGCTGCCTCCAACTTCATGGGTGACCTCGAGCAGATTGGCTGGACCAGAGCCGTCCTTGGAGCTCACGGTGGGAATTGGTGGTGGCTGCAGGTGGATAGGTCACTGCAAAAAGGGGTTTTTTTTTTCTTCCTGTGTCTAAAGTTTCATCTTCTCTGAGATCTGCAAGGAAAAAATAAACCCTAAGGGTGAAGTTTCTCTCAGCAGATAGCACAAGAGAATCTCTTAAGGTAGTGCCACTAACAGATGATTACACTGTTTTTCTCATCCTTTGGCCCCTAAACATACTTTCTGTCCTTTATCTCTCTCATCCAATTAACAGGAATTGCAGAGTTGGCCTCCAAAACAGTAGTTTGGCCCAAACTAACTGTGAAGTTTGACTTTTCATGCAGTAACACAGAAATTTGGGGGTTATTTCTGAAGGTAACAGTGCTCCCATGGGATACTGAAATTGCTGGGTGTCAGTATAACTAGCTCAGCTGATAATGACCAGCAGGAATGTGCTATCACTCAAAGTAAATTACCCTAATTTATGCAAACTTATAATTAAGACAGAAGAGTGGTTGCCTTGACAAGTGTTTTGTTTAGTGGAGATTAGCAATGGAGCTCATGCCCAAAAGCCAGGGATTCCTGGAATCCTGCCCTCCCTGAGGTGCTGAAATTATGCTCAGGAAGCTGAGCAGAAGAGGTTAGAAACAGGTGACTGCTTTGTCAGGAGCTTCAGCAGCAACCAAAACATCAGTACAGGTGTGCATCAGACAGTTTGGTTTTCCTGGTTCCACGTCTGTCCAGACTGCAGGGCTCACTCTGGAATGACTGGTCACAGAGGTTTGGTGTTAGAGGAGGTATCTGGGGTTTGTTACACGTGCAGTGTCAGTCAGCAGCAGTGTGAGTGATGTCCTTGCCCCAGGTTCCCAGAACACGGGCCGGAGCTCACCCCCGCCCGGGTACGTGCCAGAGCGGCAGCAGCGCATCGCCCGCCAGGGCTCCTACACCAGCATCAACAGCGAGGGGGAGTTCATCCCGGAGACCAGCGAGCAGTGTGTGAGTATGAGCGTGAGGGTGCGACCTAAGTCCAGCTGTTAAGGGATTCTGCTGGGATCTGGGCCCTCTTTTTCCTTCCCAAATATTCACTGGCTGTGGTTGCATCAACACCTTTAGGTGGCGAGGCACAGCTTGTCCAGAAAGTTGCGGCTGCCCCATCCCTGGAAGTGTCCAAGAGCAACCTTGGAGCAACCTGGTCTAGTGGAACGTGTCCCTGCCCATGGCAGGAAGTGGAATTGGATGATCCCTAAGGTCCTTTCCAACCCCAATCATTCTGGGATTCTAAAAGTGCTGCTTTGTGCATTTAAACGGCTTCACATTGTAGCTGTGTAAGTTCAAAGCCTTTGTTGGGCTGCCAGAAGCAGTTCCCTGTTCTGGGCATTGCCCCTCCACCTCTGACTGAGCAGTTTTGGTGCTGTCACACATGTGACAAGGTTTCCTATTACCACGTTTGTGTGACCCTCTTGCTTTTGAAACTCTACTCTCCATTCAAAAAAGTGGGAAGTGAGGCCAAAGGGCGACTTGCAGGTGGAGGCAGCAGCACCAGCAGAGACTGTTCCTGGAGCCAGTTGGGATCAAAATGCAGCACAACGCTGGCTAAAGCTTACATTTTTCACAGCAGAGTCCTTCAACAACTAAAGCGGTGCCTCGAATTTTATATTAACCGAATTTCTGTGGGAGGTAAAGGAAACTTGTACATCCAAATAGGCTCAGACTCCCCTCTTCAGCTGGACATCCTGCAGGCAGGCCGTCATGGGCTCTGCTCCTCTGGCACAGCCTCTCCTGGGCCCTGGACTGCACTGACGTTGCTGTGTGGTTTCTCCTGTGTTGCAGATGCTGGACCCTCTAAGCAGTGCTGAAAACTCAGTGTCAGGAAGCTGCCAGTCCTTGGACAGGTGAGCAGACAGGTACAAATGTACAAACTGGTGAGAACGTGCGTGCTCAGGTGGGAATGCCAGTTGTACTTACATAAAAGCCTATTTTCTATCTCATACATTTTCTTGGAGGGAAACAAGAACTTACTTCCTGCCTATATCCCAATGTATTTCTTAAAGAGCATTGACTATGTCTTAAGGCTGTGTTATTTTCTGGCACAACCACAGACCAACAAACTGGTGCTTCAGTGGCTTTATGTTATAAATACAAAATTCTGAAGGGAGCAGCCTGTGTGGAGCCACCTCTCTGAGAACATCTGGCTGCGGGGTATTTAAATCTCTTTTAGACAAGGTTCTACTTGTTCATTTAAAAAATAAAACAACAAAAAAAATACCCCAAACTATTTTAAGGTTACAGAAATAGATCATTGCACTGGATTACTGTGTTCTGCAAGATACCAGATGAATTTCAGAGGTAAACAGGGGGGCTCTTTCTTTGATGAAGAGTTTGTTATAGGTTGATGCTCCAGATCTTTTTCTTCCCTTTCTTTGCTGACCATGTTGCCTGAGGTGCTGGTGGGCAGCCAGAGGTTCTATTAACTTGGATAGCAACTGTGGCTTCCCAGCACCTGTAAAATTGGACTTCAGCGTGTTTTTAAGATTCCTTCAAGCTCATTCCTGTAGGTAACATATGGTTTTATGTCAAGCACTTGAGGTTTGGATTTATAGCTGTTCACTCCCTCCAGTTTCTGGAGTCACAAGGAAGCACTTAGAGTTAACTCTGTGTGTGCTTGCATTCATTTACTGAGGGAGCATTGCTGATTTGTTACCTGTCCTTCTCTCCCCTTTCTCTGCCCTTACTGAAGGAGGAGGAGAAATAAAAAGCCCTCCTGGTTATTTGTTGTAGGAGTGGGCATCATCTGGGGAAGCTGCTGTTCTTTGTGTGATGGTGATCTCCTCTGGAGTCTAAAAGCTGTATGAGGCTGCTCCATGTACACTGGGTAACAAAAAAAAGATGCCCAGAGCACAGCTTTGGCACAGATTGAGTTTGTGTAATCTCTTAAGAGAGGTTAAAGACCTTGTGCCAAGTAAGGGGCCATACTTAGGCTTTCTGGAGGAGCTCTGTTTACTGGGGAGAAACACAAGGCTTAGAAATAGGGTTGTTTGTGTTTAGGCTCATCTGCTGCTGGAGAGAGGAAAGTGCACCCCAGTTTTCATGAGAGGAGCTCTTGCCCCTGGCGATGGGTCACAGGGGCAGGGATCTCCAGTCTTTACTGCCCTGTGAGCACTGTCCTGCAAGTGATGCCTTGTTTTCCTCTTCCTCTCAGCCTTGGCTTTAACCTTCCACTTCTCATGTCTGAAGGAATTACTGAGTCTTGTTCCACAGACTGGGGAAATACTGAATAAATGGCTCAAACTGCACAGAAAGGCTGAGTGCCCACACTGGGGAATAGTCCGGTTAACTGGGGCTTAGCCTGGCTTTAGCTCTGCAAATGCAGTGTGAAATCTTTGCAGGGACAGGGATTTGAGAATCCAGTGTTCAAATGTATTTGCTTATATTTAAAGCCCTTGTAGGTTTTGCTCTGGTAGACAGCAAAACTTATTCTTGCCTTCTTTCTCTAATAGTCCTTCTTTTCGGAAGTCACGGATGTCAAGGGCACAAAGCTTTCCTGATAATAGACAGGAGTTCTCAGGTATGTCTTTGGTACAAAGGTTATTTGATCCAGTCATTTTTTGCTCTTGGCTGGCCGCCCTCCCTGCTTGCTGGGATTGTATAAATAGAAGAACTGGGGATATGTTGATGGAAAAGTTATGAAGTTATTTATTGCCTCTTCCTAAAAACCTGCTGTTACAGGAAAAATCTGTGAGTAGAAGTTACATTTTTTGAAGGAGCCTCACTTTTGCCTTTCCTTCTCCTTCCAGACCGTGAGAATCAGATCTACGACAAAGCGGGCAAAGGTGGGACCTACCCTCGGCGCTACAACGTCTCCATGCAGCACAAGGACTACAGCGACGGTGAGTTGGTCTCAGACCTCCCATTCCGGGCTGGAAAAAGAAGGTGAGGCAACGGCAACCTCTACACATGAGTGTAACTCCTAGTTGGAGAGCCTGGAAGTGCCCTGGTCCTTGCAATTAGTGTTGTGGTTGATGCTACTGTGCATGATGCCACATTTTCATGGAAACCCATGACGGTTGTTTGTAATTCTTTGTTTACTTCGTCCTTTCTGGGATTATCCAGGCTGAGTAGGGAATTGGGGGCATAGTTGTTAGACTTGGCCCTATATGAGTAGTTTCCTACCATAGAGATTCATTATGCTTTGCTAATTTGCATTGCAGACTTGCTTCTGGGTCTTTTAAATATAGCAGGGACTTAAAGAATTACATCTCTGCTCATGAGATGGCTTTATGCAAATTAATCTCTCAAAATTTCATGAGGTGCAAGTTGGCACAATCTTTGTTTATGGTTTTTATTTGCAAGTCCAGGCACGTTATCTAGAAAGTCATTTTGTATGTAGTTGTTAACAAAACTCGGAGCTTGTGCTCAGAGCCTGTAAACCAGATTTTTCCTTTGGAAGGTAAGTTTAGATCTTATAGCACTGAGGGCATTACAAAGTGTTCTCTGCCTTCTGCTTTGGGAATGATCCAGAGCTGTACTGCACTCAGGCAGCATCAGCCCTGAGCTGTTACAGTTTTGCATCTCGTCTGTTTGGCAGTAGATTTTGCTCCAGGGGAACAGAGCAAAACATGGAGTTTCTCTCCCTTTTCCCTGCTGCTCAACCCCAAGCCATTACCTTCCACTTGCAAGCATTTATTTAAAAACGTTACTTTTTCCCCCAGGCCGAAGGACATTTCCCCGGATACGGCGTCACCAAGGGAATCTTTTCACCTTGGTGCCTTCGAGTCGTTCCTTGAGCACCAATGGAGAAAACCTGGGCCTGGCCCTGCAGTACCTGGACCCCCGGGGCCGCCTCCGGAGCGCCGACAGCGAAAACGCGCTTGGAGTGCAGGAGAGGAACATTCCCACCAAGTGTAGGCACTCACTGGGGTAACTGGGGAAATGCTTCCAGGCTGTGGGCAAGGAAGGCTCTGAGGGTGAGCTCCAGACCCAGTACATTGCCATAACCTGGCTTTAACAAGCCATTAGAACTGCATCGTTCCCTGGCTGTGCTTTGAGACTTGTTTGTCACACCCACAAGACAAGTCTTTTGCTTCTCAGATTTCTTCTGGGGGCTGGCCTTTCCTTTAGAAAGCATTGCAAATTCAGCTAAGAAGTAAAAAAAAACTTGCTTAATCTAGATGATCTACAGGGTTCTTAGAAGAGTCAGACAAGCTTGTTTATTTTCTTGCTACGTTAACAGTTGCAGTCAGGCTTTTGGGTTACAGTTATTCTACTATCTGAGAGCTGTATGTATTTCACTTGCTCCTTAGTAGAAGGGTTTACTTCTGTATTAATGGCATCCTTGAGTTGTTTTGTTGGACAACTTTCTATTACAAAAAAAAGAAATGGAACATAAGTTGTTACTGATGAACTTCAGATATCCCATACAGTAATTTAAGGATTAAAATGAAGAGTAAGCTTGTAACAGAGTAAGGAGCACACTAAAATACCGACTGGCAGTAAATCTGATTAAATTAGACGTGGCAAAGCTAATCTCTCAGCTCTTCTGTATTTTCACACTGTCCAGATGGCTGGTTCCTGTCTTTGGTTTTAGAGTTTCTTGTTAGATACCGCATAATTGGATGCATTGCACTGCAGGAGTCTGGCTGTGTTGCTTTCAAAGTTGGAGCTAAAGCGCTGGTCTTTGAGTAATATGCTTTGGGATTAAGGACAGTCTGAAAAACTGGGCTCAGGTATTAATCTCTGGGTCAGGAGACTGCTGCTTATGGAATGTGAGGACTCCTGATGCCCTGAGGATGGAACCTCCTGCTGGGCTGTTGGAGATGCTGCTTTACCTGGGTCTCATGGATATTTTTATTAAGTCTAACTGTTCACCAGGTAAAGAAGAAACCTGTGCTAACGTGCCCCTACTTTATCAATGTCTAGTAGGGAATTATGACTTCTAATCTTTCTGATTAGAGAGAGCCTTGCAGTGAAATCCTTCCCACAGAAGTAACCCCAAGCTAGCTTGGCAAAGAAACTCAGAATAATGTCGTTCAAGTTCTCCCAGAAACTTAAGTCATTCCCAGCTGGCTGGGATTGATTTAGCAAGGCTGATCCAGCTCTTCTTCATCTGATGCATGTGATAACTACAGATCAAGGATTGGAAGCTGCTCTTTAATTGCTGCATCATCTCTTAAGGCAGTGATTTTGTAGAATCCACCTGCTGGTGGAATGAAATTTCCCCAATCCCATCGACTAACTTGTCTGTAAAACATTTGCAAAATGTTTCGTGGTGTCATTTTAATGGGACACCAGTCAGCAGATCTTGAGAGTCTGGATGGTTGGATTTTGTTCAGAGCTCTGCCACTAATGCCTTACTCTGGGAGAGCTCCTCATGTTTATTCGGCTACAGAACACATGGTTCAATCCCAGTATGATGGAGATTGGTCCTTGGAAAGCCCACCCTTGTTTTTAAATAGTATAATGAAAAGAGAAATTATTGCTGTTCTCTTTCAGCTCCAAGTGCTCCAATAAACTGGCGCCGAGGAAAACTGCTGGGCCAGGGTGCCTTTGGGCGCGTGTATCTGTGCTACGACGTGGACACGGGCAGAGAACTTGCAGCTAAGCAGGTCCAGTTTGATCCAGAGAGCCCTGAAACAAGCAAGGTAATTCTCATCTCAGCTTCTAAAATCCTGTAAGATGCTGTACAATGTCTCTCTCTGTCTGTCCTTGAAAGCTGGCGTCTTACTTAGTTCATACTAGAGTTTCAAGTCATGTGAAGAATAGGAGTCATTTAAAAATTACTTTTCTGTGTTACTAACTTCAGCCTGAAACTAAAATCCGTTTTCTGGCTTCATTCTTGGCTCTCCCTTCTCAGCTTTTTGGCTTGTTGCCAGGTTACTTGAGGAATACTAGACTGCCCTGTGTTCCTGGTTAGACATAGATGTGAATGAAACTAAACCCAGCAAGAGTAGGGTTTTTTTTTCTTTTTTGAACAAAAAAAGCTGCTTGCACATGCAAAACCCATTTCTGGGTTTATATGGTACACCCTGTATCAAGTGCATTAATTACTAATTTTCACTTCTCGATCCTCTGTGTCCTTAAGACAAATTGAGTTGTGGAGTGTCAATTAGTCAAGAAGAGTGATGTGACAACACTGTAGAGACAGTGGAGATGGGACGGGCACCTTGAAATTATGGGACAGCACTCAACTCCCTGCACAGGGGATAGAGCTGGAATGGCTTTTGGGTTCTTTGCTAGTGTTTTAACAACGCACCGGTTTCCCAATATTGAACAAATTCACTTTGAGCTAGAATAACTGATCCATTAAGATTTAATTATTCTGATTTTATATGGGATATTGGTGCCAAGATACGTCCTAAATTGAGAAGTTCTACCATGTCTCTGTTGTAAATCAGAGAGTAACTCTGAGGCAAGGAGGAACAGGCTGAATATATTTTGAAGGCACTGAAACTCCAGACCTTAAACTATTATTTGGCCTGATTAAGCAGCTTCCTTTGGTTCCACGTGTCCCTACAACATCCTGGTTCTTGCTCAAAGGTTCTGCATCCTCTCCCAGAGTAAGAGAGCTGAACCTGACACCTTCCCATGGCAGGGCTGGAAAAAGTTAAATGGGACTAATTTGGGAGAAAACATTATTCCTTTTTCCATAAATCCTCATGCCTTTGATGTTCCTCCTGTTCAATCCCTGGATTCAGCAAGAACCTGATACTTTTTCTGAGCAACAAACATCCGTGATTCCATCTGAAGTTGCTGGATAACCTCTTTGCCTTTGCACTGTGATACCCTGTTGTCTGCGGCAAGAGCAAAGCAAAGGATCAGTTTCATGTGCAGAGCTGCAGATTCTTTGAAGTAAATAGGAGAGGAAGCTGTTTGTAGGGTTGATTCCAGTAAATCATCAGTGTGAATCAGAGCAGGTCTGGGTGGCAGGAGCTTAGCAACTCTCAGCACCTGTTGTTTTGCTCTCCAGTGGGTTGAGGTTCCAGTTCTGTAACTGCATTCAGAGCTGTTTCATAATTAACACTCCCTGCCCTCAGCTTAGTGAGAGAAGTGGGGTTATACCTGTGTTGGTGAAGAGTCCTTTCAGCCACCCAGGGTAAAGCCATGCAGCTGACAGAACCAAGGCAAGAAACAAAGTTTTTCTGGTACTAAATCCATGTATGATACTGCCTGTGTTCTATCAAAGCTTCCACACCAACACTTACCTGCAGATAACACAGTAAAAATGAACAGGAAGCCCTGGTAATGTTTGCCTTTTCCAAGAAGCAGATAAACCGATGTCATGGATTACACTTTTCAATGTACTAGTGGTCTCATCCTGCCAGTGACATGACAAATCTTTTATTTTTTATATTTATTATATATTTCCTGGGGCTGGAATCTTGTTTTCTCCTTCAACATTCATAGGAAGTGAGTGCCCTGGAGTGTGAAATTCAGCTGCTGAAGAATCTCCAGCATGAACGCATTGTGCAGTATTACGGCTGCTTAAGGGATCGAGCAGAGAAGACCTTGACCATCTTCATGGAGTACATGCCAGGGGTAAGAGCAGCACAGTCAGGGATCAAAAAGGGAGATGGCTGGGTTTGTTAGTTGATTTATTAATTGCCGTGATCCCCCTGACTGTGTCATCCACCTCAGACCCTCTTAGGGCTGCGCCTTCTCACTGGCTCGTAACCCCACCACTTTCATTTTATTTATGTCCAAATAACCTCTTTGGTTTTTTTCTTTAAGTGTCTTGTACTTGAAATTATTCTCTTTACACTAAAGCTAGTTCTTTTCTTCAGTCTAAATTTGTTCTACCAAAGTACTTCAAAGGACTTGGGCCAACATGTAAATCCTGGTAACTGAATTAGCAGAATCATGGTGCAGCAAGAGAGGCTAGAACTGACTCTCCAAAAAGGGAGGGTTTTGATCCAGATCAGTCTGCTGAACTGTTTTATTGCTTGTCTTCACAACCAGTTGTATCAGCAGACAGAACCTCCTTAAGCTATTTTTGCCTCGAAGCCTGTCCTTGCTGTTCTTCAAAAGGGCTTCTTAGGGCAAGATGCTCAGAGGGCCTCCCAGAAAGGCTTCAGCAGAGGCCAGAGTTCATTACTGGGCCAGTTGGGTGTGTAACAGCTAGGGCTTGTGTGTGAATGGACGCTGCAAGATTTGTGCTTTGCCACTTCTTTGCCAATTCCTTCTGTTTGCTTTTTGCAGGGGTCAGTGAAAGACCAGCTCAAGGCGTACGGGGCCCTCACAGAAAACGTCACCCGGAAATACACCCGGCAGATCCTGGAGGGCGTCTCATACCTCCACAGCAACATGATTGTGCACAGGGACATAAAGGGTGAGAGCAGTGGGCAAGGGGAAAGAACTCTCCCCGCACAAATGCACTCAGTTTGAGAGCAGAAGGGTTTCACGTGGGCATGTACCAGATAATGGCAGCAGTGGGGTTCTTGATCTCATTGCAGCTTTGGAGGAAGAATTGGTTTTGGTGTCTAAACCTCAGTTTGTATCCACATAAAAGCTAAGCTCTAAAGTTTGCTTTTTCCTTGGTGCTTTGTGTTCAGGACCTCTGACCAAGTAAAGTGGAGATTGACTTGTTTATTGTAGGAGTTCAAAGTGGTTTAATTGGCTACATCTGTTACCCAGCTGACCAGAAAGCAATGCTTGCACTCACCAAAGCAGCATCCCAATAAAATCCTTCTCCACACAACTCTGTTCTCTCTCAGCCCTTGGCCTGGAGGCCCTGCTAGGCTGGCTAAGCTGTTTACAGGCACTGTAACAATACTGGTGCTGACTCAGCTCTCATTTCCCTCCCCCCTTCACTTCCTTGTGTTTTTCCCTGAAGTTTTTCCCATTTACAGCCATTAGCAATTGGCTTGTCTACAGCCTGAATTAAAGAAATTATGTTTAGCAGGTCACCTGAGGCTTAACGGGGAAAGAGCCATACCATGAGCACGGGTATTTGGGGTTGGATATCGTTCTCTAGGCTGCAGATCCAACAGCTGGATTGCATGAAAACAGCTGTCTTCATTTTTTGTTTCTGTCCAGGTGCCAATATTCTCCGTGACTCTGCTGGGAATGTGAAGCTTGGGGACTTTGGGGCCAGCAAACGGCTGCAGACAATCTGTATGTCTGGGACAGGCATCCGCTCCGTCACGGGCACTCCGTACTGGATGAGCCCGGAGGTGATCAGCGGGGAAGGCTACGGGAGGAAGGCGGACGTGTGGTGAGCCTTTAACTTGCTGTCCGTACATCACTTCACAGCTTTCCTGGAGCCAGATAAGACAGACACCTTCTGTCGTCTGAATATCCAAATTCACATCTTGTCTGGATGAAGTTTTAGGAGAATCAAAGTCGCTGATTTGAGCTCAAGACATGATCTTCTGCAGGCTGTGTTTTGCAGTGTTAACATCCAACTACTCATTTGGTTTTTCAGGAGCAGTTTTAGTTTTTCAGGAACAGTTTCCACTCATTCCTCTCTCACACTGATAGCTGTTCTTTTGCTTTCTGGCTGGTGCAATGTTTTCATCCTTCTTATGCTCTCAGGCACTTGGTGGAATCTTTGGGGGTGTCCTGTGCAGGGCCAGGAATTGGGATGATCGTCATTGTGAGTCCCTTCCAACTTAGGATATTCTGTGATTCTATGATATCCCTTAGAAGAGCAACTGAAGGTTGTTTAGGGAGAGTCCATTCATTTAGTTATAAAATGAGTTATGCTTAAAATGTACTGGAAATAAATAGAATTTTAGCCTTAGAGGAAAGATGCCCAAACCTGGAATAACAGAAAAAATCCAGGTCAGATCAGAGATGATCTGCATGAATGGAAACTGTAGCTGTGCTATTATTGGCATAGCTAAGGAACAGCCTCTATCAAAAGAGCAAAATGGTCCTGTGCCAAAATGTTAATTTTGGAGGCTTTAAAAAGGTGAGATTATAAAACTTAAGTAAGCGACAGGGACAAAAGGTCTGGTTGTGCCTCCACAGTACAGCAGGGCCTGTTTCCTGTGCAAGCAGCGAGTGCAAACGCAGCGAAACGTCTTGTCTGCAAAGAGTTAAGTCCTGCAGACTCTCCCAGTTGGGATGCTTGGGGAGAGAGTGAAGCACGTGCCCTTCCCCCTGGGTTGGTGCAGTTGTGGATTTCCTCTTGGTGCTGACATTGGTCCATTCCCATCAAAGAGTCGCTGCCGTTGGCCAGGCTCCAGTTCCTACAATCCCAATCATTATTTCAGGGGGTCAGAATTTTCCAGTGCAGTGCTGGTCCCAGGGTGGATGTGTATGGCCCAGAGGCTCAGAAACGTAACGAATCCATCCACCTGGCTCTGTGCCACTGCTGCAGGCCCCTCTCCAGTTTTCTTTTTCCTAAATAGCAGAATATGTGAGCTATTTGTTATTGCTGGAATGACTTGACATGAAAAACATTCCTGCTGTTTGCTGAATATCTTAAAGAAACCGGATCTGCTTAAACGGTATAAATCAGTCTAAACAATAATATATCCCTGCTTGCTTTTGAGCAAACCCCCAGCACTTCAGCACACATGGTTTGCATTTTCTGTACTCTCTTCTAGTAAGTCTGAAATGGCTGGAAAACTGTAAAATTTTCACGTTGGATTTTAAACCTTGTTGAGAAATCAGTTCTTGCATATTTACTGCATTTAATTCCTTTCCTTCCTTGTCTTGGCAATTGATGCAAGTCTGCCTCTCAACATGTCTTTTCCTTGCTTTTCACCTCAAAAGAAGGTTTAGTTTTAAGGTAGAGAAGGCAGTTTTGCCTTTTTAATGAAAGATGTGATAAGAACATGGGATAGGATATTAAAAATTCACTAATGGCTTTTACTTAATCTGTGGCCTGGAGGAAGCAATTAATCCTTTTTGAATAAACCCCAATCAGTGCAGTGCTACAGAAACCATCTTCCCTGGGAAGGTGTTGGAGTCACATTGCCTCAGAAAGGTGGCTCAGCCATGTCCCCAGAATCACGGCCTTGCCCTGAGGTAGCCTGCAGAGCCCCATTAACTTTACAAGGAATTTTTCCTTAAGGTAATGATGCATCTGTCCCGCAGGGATTTAACTTACTGCCTTCCCAGTTTGGAACTGTTACGACCTTAATTATTTTTTGACTGATGCTTGGTTTCTTGTGAAGTGGAAATATTATTAGGTTGTTTTTTTCCCAACGTGGGCATTTCGAGGCTGTGACTGAAAAGGAATTTTGCTGAAATGGCTTTGTGGGGTCAACGAGCTCTGATTCACTGAACCTTGAGTGTTAAAAAGTCTGTTTTCTACCTTGCAACTCAGCAAGCTGAGCCTCTGAGCAACCTGGGACAGTGGAAGGTGTCCCTGCCCATGGCAAGGAGTTGGAACAGGATGGGCTTTAAGGTCCTTTCCAACCCAAACCATCCTGTGATTCTCTAAGTGCCTTTGAGTTACAACAGTAGCAGCAGCACCTGAAGTACCACCGAGGTCAGACGGTGCCTTCAGGGACGCTCCCACAGGCACCTCTTGTCCCCTGTTAACACAAATGTTTCCTGAGAGGAGAATTTGAGCGAAGGGGAGCAGGACATACAGCACTTTGCAGGCAGTGGGACCAGCCCCCCTGGCTCAGCACTTCCCTGCTCTCCTGGAAGGAGAAGCAGCTGTTGGCAGCTCTGGCTCCGAGTCGGGGCACGCGCGGGGTTTGCCGAGCACAGCATCCCCGGGAGCCGCTTCCAGGGCTGGACCTTGCTGTGGGCTGCTGGGGAGCTCTCCCTGAGCACGGGGCATTATTGGGTGAATTCTCACTTGGTTTTTCCTGTGTGCTTTCCCAGGAGCCTCGGCTGCACCGTGGTGGAAATGCTGACAGAGAAGCCCCCCTGGGCCGAGTACGAAGCCATGGCAGCAATCTTCAAAATCGCCACCCAGCCCACCAACCCCCAGCTCCCCTCCCACATATCAGAACACTGCCGGGACTTCCTAAAGCAGATCTTTGTGGAAGCCAGGCACAGACCCTCTGCTGAAGAGCTGCTCAGACACCAGTTTGCACAGCTCCAGTACTGAATTACCTCCCTTGCTCGCAGCTCCTGCCGGGCTTTCCGTGCCCTGTCTGGTCTAGTTACAACTACCCATTGTGGTGCTGCGTCTTCAAAATGCCAGCTCAGCTAGGCCTAGTCCTTTGGGGAAGTTCTGCCAAGGAACTTAGGGTCTGCTCTCATGCCTGATTCCTTCGTTTGCTGGACTGATGTTCATCCTGCCAACAGCTGTCCAAGCAGAGCTGCATTTTTGCCCCAAGTTACCTGGATGTGATGTTGCAGCTGGCTGCGTGTTTTCTACAGGCCCAGGCATGGGAATCTAACAAGTGTCTCACTGGTTGAACAGAGGAGAAAATCTGAACCCAGGTGGGAACTGGAAGAGCTCCACTCTTCAGCAAAACAGAAGCATGCACCAGACCAGCTCTGTCTCTGGGAGTCCCTGGTTTTCCCCTGCTGGGACTCCAGAGGCATCTCCAGTACCTGAATCCAGCAAAAAGCCATGTGGAGCGTGCGCTCGCTATAGTATGGTATATTTTTCTTCTTGAGTATTCAGCATCTGAAGGTGTTCAGAAAATATTGATTCAAGTATGTGAATAGTGTTATTTTATAATGAACCCGTGGATTTGGGGCTGGGGGTGAAGGAGGTCTTTCCAGCTAAATGTCAGGATAATCAGACAAGTTTCAGGAGAATGCAGTCACTCCAGGGCCTGAGGGAAGGGCTTTCCCACTGATGTTGGAAAACCCAGAGCTAATTTCCAGGGTTTGATCTGTCCCAGCATTAAGACAGTGTCAGTTAGTTTTTGTCGCACCAAACAAATCTGTGCTCCTGCTTCCTCTCTCTGGGGCTGCTGGGTCCAAACAAAACCCCTCTGGAAGGGAATTCTGCAGAATTCAGCTTCCTTCTGCATCGCTTTGGCTGGTAACTTTTTACCATCCTTTTAACCAAAGATAGTCCATCTGCTGCCCAGGAATTTACTTCAGAGTTTCTTTGAGCACATGACCTAATGGAAAATTGAGGGTTTCTTGGGGAGCATTAGCTGGACACTCGTTCTTGTTGTGCACAGGAAGTTGGAATCAAGCTCAGCCCTTTGCCGTGTGTTGTTGGTTTCACAGGTGTGCAAGTGGTCATTTAAGAGTTAAAATAAAAAATGTTACCGCCTAACTTAAATGAGCTTTTCTAGGAGTCAAGTCAAACAGGGAGCTGGAGAAAACATTTTAAATGGTAGCAAATATCTAAAATTACCTGGAGATCCCCGTGCAGATACCAGGAAAATGTATCCAAGTGATTGTGCACTTCAAAGATACCACAAAGAGAGCTGAGGTCCTGATGGCCTCAAAATCCTCTATGCTGATTTGGGCACTAATAATCTTTCACTCATGAAAGACCAGCAGTTGTTAAGTGCTGGGGATTCATGGAGTGATATTAAGTTATCTCTGAGAAATGAAACTAAGAAAAGCAAATGTTAATTAATTGAAATACTGCTTTATAGGGCAACACTGAAGGTGTTCTGCTCTTGTATTGGAACCCATATTAAGGTTCCACACACCTCCACTCTTCTCCCCCATAAAAATCTGAAAATTGCTTCATAATGCAGTAAAATTAAGTTTTTAAGTGAATGCTAATAGCAGGATAAGGAAAGTTTTAATGAAACCAAGCTCCTTGAACACAGAAAAATACTGTGTTGAATTAAAAGAGGAAAAAAAGAACCCTAAAAGCCTCAACCAACAAAAAGTCCTGAAAAGCTTTGACAATATGAAGTGTTATTTCTGTGCCAAACCCAGAGCAAAGTGTAACCAGTAAAAGCTGGTGTTGGTTTCCTTTCCAGGCTCCCTGCACTACTCCCAGGATGCACTGTCCCAGTTGTGGGCACTTAGGGGATCCCTTTTATGAAAACCCTTGTTCCATAATTTATTTAATTCTAGTGAGAGCACTTCTATTAATCTTTTCCCCACCAGGAACTCAACTCCAAATTGTCCAGACCCTTGGCCTGACTTCTGGCCTGCACTTCACCATTGCCATGAGGGGAAGCAAGGGTGTGACGCTCCTGCTCGGAGTTAGGGAGCTTTTCACACCACTTTGCTGGGAATGTGGGATCATCCCTGGAGTCTGGATGACAAAAAGAAGGGCGTCAGCACCACTGGGGGCCCAGCTCTTCACGCCTTGCAACCTAAATATACCAAAGATTGGAGTCTTCGTCCACTACCCATCACTTGCAGGGGTCGGGAGCACGGTGACATCTGCGGGGCTTCCCTCTGTCCTTGGCTTGTCCTCACCAAACCCAGACCTTCTCCCGTGGTCTTTCTCTGCTGTCCCGCACGCTGTGATCTGGGAGAGAATAGGGCACGAGGAAACAGCGTCTAATGTGTCAAAGCAACTCAATCCTCAGGACCTTGTGGCTTTTACCTCACCTGCACCATGGGAGGCGGTTCCAGAGCAGAGCAAGAGCGCCCAGGACTGATGGGCTCGGTCCTGTCCCTGGAGCCCCCCAGCCCTTCCCTGTGCTGGATGTGCCTCCCCTGTGCCAGCCCCTGCATTCCAGTGTGTGATGGGAGTGAATAACAGCTGTACAGTGACAGAGAACACGGGGCCAGCTTGGACTGGCGTGTCCAGCAGCCGCCCCGGCGCCACGCGTTCGGCACAGGAACAAGCCAAAGCATTACCTGTATGTTTGGAGATGCACTTTTATGAATGTAGTTTATATTGCTCTTTTTTAGCTCTTTTTACATCATGTAAACGGTGATGCCTCATACTTTTTTTTTTTTTTTTTAATTTATATCGTTAAAGATCATATTTGGTGATTTTTATATATATCGACTGTTACGGGATGGGGGGAGGTGGGGAAATAAATTTGACGCCTTTATGAATTTAAAAAGGAAAAAAAGCAGCTGGTTTTGCAGAGAATTTGCTGATGGTTTATAATGAGTAGAGCCAAGCCAAAATGCCTCTTTGTTTCCTCACAGCCCTCTTGATTATAGAAAAGGAGGATCTGGATTCCGGAATCCAGTGCTCCGATGAATAACTTGGGGCTGACATTGATACCACGGGCTTTTAACAGCCCTGGCAGCAAAAGTTTCAAGGGGACAGAAATGTAATTATACCTCAGAACTGAATTATGTCTGGCCTCTTTATCCCGGCAGACTAGGAAAAACCTGGGAATAAACTCATTTGGGGGAGAGTGGAGGAGGAGTGCCAGGTTGACAATAAGCTATTGTGTCGATTCCAAATGTCATGTTGGGTTTCCTGGTGTTCCTTCCAGTGAGGGATATATAGGGAATATTGAATATTGGGATCCCTGATGGAAGGTGCTGCAGAAACGGAGAATATTCTGTTTGACAAAGAATTTCTTATCAGAGTCCCAGTATCCTGAAACAGTTAAAACTAATCAGAAAAATGTCCAAGATTCCCATTGGAGAGGAACTTGTGGGAATTTAGCTGTCCCTGAGGTAGTTAGGAAACAAAGTAGTGACATTTTGGTCTTGGTGTGACGATTCTGTGCATTCCAGGTTATTTGCTTGTTCTCCAGAAAATGCCATCTTTGCCCATTCTAGTGGCAGTCAGGTTGCATCAGTTTGGATGGGTTTTTTGGGGTGGGTTTTTTTTTGCCTAATTTGGAATAATATTCCAGAGGACTTGAAGCTGCTCCAAAGAGTTCCGATTGCCACCAGTTACCAACATAGACCAAGAGGGAAAAGGTAGGTGTGCCAGGAGCAGTTCAAAAAGGAAGAAAAGGATTTTGCTATCACAATTAATGATGCAAAGCAGGGAGAAAGGGCTTTAACCTGGATTGTGCAGAAGACCTTGACCCAGTAGTCTCTATTTACCGACCGGGGGCTTGCAGTGCAAAGCCAGGCCAATGTATCATTTTATTTACAATAAAATTATCATTTATATGAAAGCCTGTTTTGGTGGTTGTCCTTTTAAAAAGCAAAACTTTGGAAAAGGAAAGCCTCTGGATTTCAGACAAGTGGAAGATACCATGAGCTCCCTTTCAGAAATGGAGCTTCCCAGCTGAACTGGAGGAACCTGGATAGTCTTGCATTGACTGTAGCAGGGATTTGGGGCAGAACAAGCTTTGCTGTCCCTGAGTAGAGGATGGGTAACCACATCTCCAAATACTTTCAGGCTTTATTTTTTTTTTTCCATCTTGCTGTGTTAGGAACAGACAGAAATAGTGCTGCTATAAAATATATCTGTTCTTGCTGAAAGGCTGATTTTTTTCCTGTTCATGCAGCTTCTCTCTTCAGTGTCACTGTCACTTAATCAATGTTTGGGAGCCACTCTGTCCCTCGAGGATCTGGCCTCCCCAGCCCCCACCACAAGCAGCCTCCAGTCGCCTTTTCCCAGGATGTAGCTGCTGTCAGTGAAACACTGAAATATTTGTCAGTGTAAAATGGGAACAGATCAGAACAGGGGGGTTGACCAGCTGATACAGTGGAAACCCTGCACATGAACCAAGCACGTGTGTGACTCTTGGGGCTGTGCTAGCACGGATGAGAACCATCAAGTGCAGTTGTCTCAGAACAAAAATGTCTTGTGCAACCAGAATAAAGCACCTCCTGCTGCTTCCTGACACCCCCTTGTGCGTTAGAACCCACAGATCCTGCCCTTGCCAAAGGAGGAACTTGTGGGCTCTCTGTTAGCTTCACTTTGGGGAGCTTCTTCCCAAAGCTGATGCCTTTCTTCTCCTTTCCTCTTGGCGTGTTCAGTGGGATATTTGCTTGAGATTCATATCTTGGCCTTGACTGACGGTCAGGTTTCTCCTGGACTCCCCTCCTGGTCACTCCTCTCAAAAGAAAGTGGCTCCATAGTAATTCTGCTTTCCATGAATACAGAGTGTGTATTCCTAACTGGAATCTTGCCCACAGAATATCCTGAGCTGCAAGGGACCCACAGGGAACATCCAGCCCAGTTCCCAGCCCTGCACAGGACACTGCAAGAATCCCACCTGTAGTGTGGTGGTTGAGCAGGGGCTGGGAGAAGAACTTATTTGGAGCCTTGAAGGTAGAAATTATCAGCCCCAAAAAACTGACTAAAGCACAAAAGAAATGCAGCAAAGACCCTCAATTGTGTTTTTATTTCTGGTCATTTGTGTTACATGTGTTTTATGGCCCAGGGGAAGGGAACTTAAGGTACATTTCCTCTCTAAGTCTACTTCAATCTACAGAGATTGGCTGTACTGCTGTGGCTCTTTCTTTTGGGCTAATAAAGTGTGAACCAGAAGCAGTGTCCTCTGGATTTAATACTGCTCAAGGGTAGGTGTGTTGCTTATATCCAGGAAATGCTGGCATGATCCACTCTCACGTCACTGGTTCTGCAGCTGAGCCCTGCCTGGTGCTCTGTATCTCATCCAGAACTGGACATCTGGATGGTATGGATGTATGTGGATTTATATGGATTCATCCTGATTTTTCTTTTTCCCAAACAGCTTTTATGACGCGACTGTGCTGGCTTGGATTCTTATGCTCGGGAAGATGTCCCTCCCTGAGCTGAAGAGCAGGGCGGTGCTGGGAGCCCCGTGCTCGTGTGGAAGCACAAAAGGAGGTTGTGGGGGGTGTGACAAAGGTTGTTCATCATCAGTCGTTCTTTTCTTGGGTGGCGAGAGCAGCTCTGTCCTCAGAGAGGAGGAGTTGCAGGTGGCTCTGGGCCGTTTTCCGTGCTCTGCTCCAACTCATGGAATGTTCTCGTGCTGCACCCACCTGGAACCCTGGGAGCTGTGGCATCCCCAGCTTTGGCTGCAGCTTCTGCTGCTTCTCTGGCTCCTCTGCTGGGAATATCCTCCCGTGGAGCTGCTGATGTGCTGCTTCCACTGTGCCCCCAACAAGGACTCGAAATAATTCATCACAACCAAATGCAAACTCTGCAGCAGCCTTGAGAGAGCTGAACTGATCTCCCAGCTCCTGCTTCTCTTGCCAGATGCTGGGGGATTCTCTGACACCTTCTGTCCCCATATCTCTTGGCTTGTTCAGAGGGAGTAGACTGAGGTTAGACCTCACCAGGGGCCGCAGCTCCTCCCGAGGGCCAGCTCCAGTCTCTGCTCTCGTGACCAGGGACAGGACCCAGGGAATGATGGGTGGAGAATGGCCTTCAGATAAAATCTCAAGTTTCAGTTTGGAGGAGGGAAGGAAAGATACAACATCATTATTTTTCTGGTTTAATGTTCTCTTTCTAACTGAAAATCCAGCCTTTAAAACCTGGGGGTTTCACGCTTCACTACCCCAAAATCATCTGGTATTGTTAAAATGCTGCTCGTCTCGCTGTGCAGCAGCCTGGGAGCTGAGGGAATTGGGAAGTGAGGCCAGCAAGAGGCAGGAAGCGGAACCGAGGGCTCCGCTTTCATTTTCTGAGCCTTCTGAGGAAGGAAGGGGCCGGGGAAGGGGCCCCAAGGCTGCAACATCACGAGCCCCTCGGCAGGGCTGCTCAGGGGTGGCTTTTTTTGGGGTGTAAATCTGCCACCTGCGTGTTGGTGTGAGAGGGGCTGGCAGCACCTGCATGGTGGGGACAGTCAAAGCTCCTGGTGACGCTGAACCCCCTGGGAGCCTTGTCAGGGTCTGTGTGCACAGTCCCTGGTGGTGGCTGTGTCCCCAGGCCATCCCTGCCCAGGAGCCCCTTTAAAAGCCCTTCAGTAAAAAAGAGAAATAACTTGGCCAACGTCAGGCTCCTCTGGTCATCCAGCAGATGCTGTCTCCAAAATCAGATGTCACTGTGACCATGAGACATCTCCACTGTGCAGCTGCTGCCTGGCTGTGGGTGCACACCCTGAGCCCCAGAAGGGCTGTACTGAGCAGAGGGAGCACCACAGAGACCACGGTTAATAGCACATCTCTATTTGTGCCATCTCTTCCTCTGGACTACCCATCCCCGTCTTTCTCCTTCTTCCATCCTCATCTCCTGTTTCCATGGCTGTGTCTGGGTTCTCCCAGACAGGACGTGCTCAGCAGAGCTGATGGTATCAGTCAGGGATGGAACAGGGGCTCTTGCTGTTATCACAGGCTGTTGCTCTGTGCAGGGGCTCTGAAAAGCCCAATTCCTGTAGAATTTGAAAGACATGGGGTTCCTGAGCACAGTTGTGCAAAGTGTGTGTGGAGGAAAGAGGTAAATAATAATTAAAACCAGGCTCACCCACTTTCCCTGGTTTTCCTGCATTTGTCTCTCCAGCCCGGCAGGGCTTGCTGGGCTCATTAATTTGTATGGACTGTGCTGTGCAAACCAGGGGATTGGATATGGGGTGGACCCAAGCCAGACCTGTGTGGCACCGGCCAGCCCAGCACTGATGCCCGTCCTGCCCCCGGCAGTGTCACTGAGGCAGGGACAGGGCACGGTGGCCGCTGATGTGGAGGGGACAGAGTGAGACGTATCAGGGCAAACGGGTGGATATAATCCTGGAGGATCCACAGGCCACTGAATTCCCTTTGAGGGTGGTCTGGGCTCCACTTGGAAGCTGGTGGAATGTTCCAGGGGGCGGTGGAGCTTGCAGGGCAACACTGATGTGGAATTTGAAATCCTGGTTCTGTTCCCAAAAACTTGGGGGCCCCAGGGGGGCTTCTGGTCAGGGGCCTGCACCCTGGTCACCTCTGCCCAGTCCTCATGGCATGCAAGACCCCTCTGAGCACTCTCCAAAGAGGGGTGGGCTGCCTCTTTCCCTTCCCTCCATCCCCTTCCCTCCACCCTCTTCCCGCCCAGCCTCACTCGTAACCTAGGAATACTTCCTTGACCCTGCATGGACAGAGGCTCTTTCCACAGTATCTAGGCAGTCAGAGGCAGAGCTGACCACTGGTCCCACCTCCCCAGGCCCCTGGGAACACAGGACAAGACAGGAAAGGCTCGGAAACCTTGTATTACAAAAATAAAGGAGCGCATGTGTCATGCGCGAAGCTGCCGCGAGGCTCCGGCGCAGAACGTACCAGTCGAAGGCAAATATAAAAAAGAGACACTGTTAAACAGTGGCAGGGCAACATCCTTAAGGCTGAACCATCTCAGCTGAACTGAGCTGATGTAAACCAAGGACCCTCCTTATCCAGAGCCCCGGCAACGCAGGGTCGGTGTGGCGGGAGCTGGGAGCTCTGCTGCGACTCGCAAGCTGGTTAAGCTCCCAGCTCATCTCCTTTTCCATGGTGACAGGCCTGAAATGGATCAACAGGGCTGGGGGTCCCGTGGGGGGCAATTGCTTCTGCTCTGATCTCACTGGGGAGAGGGGCCTGCAGAGAGAGGGCTTCAGGTCTGGGGGCTGCACCCTGGTCACCTCTGCCCTGTCCTTACAGCCTGCAGGACCCCTCTGAGCACTCTCCAAAGAGGGGTGGGCTATCCCCTCCCCTCCTCTCCCCTCCTTTCCCACAGGTCCTGCTTTACATCAGCTCAGTTAGCGCCCGGCTCAGCTGCTCCGGCTCTGCTGGGCTCCGGCGGGGCTGGCCCCGCTCACGCCGACTTGGTCCCGCTCTCCACCTCCTTGTGCACCCACAGCTCCTTGTGCTGCCTGCGCCCGAAGCCTTCGTCGTAGTTGCCTTTACTCTTGAAGAGCTGCTGGAAGTGGGGCTTGCAGTAGAATTCCCCGTGGAGCGCAGCGTAGCTGCCCAGGCTGGGGAGGGAGGGCAGGGTTAGCTGGGCACGGAGACTTCCCTGGGGGAAGTGTGGGGGGCCTAGGGACACCGGGACAGCGCAGGAGGGAACATGCAGGAGGGAACCCTTAGGGCCAGGAGCTCCCTCCCACCACCAGAGGCTGTTGGGGCTGCTGTGAGTAGAGATGGGGAGGTCCCGGGGAGCTCAGCCTCGGCTCTGTGTCCTCTAGGAGGAGGCTCTGGCTCAGCTCCCTGTTCCCCTGGGGCTGCTCTCAGGGAGAAGCATCTCCCCTTCCATACCAGGTGGGATTTAGCTGAGACTCAGGCCCAGGTGTGCAGTGTTTTGCTGTGATGGGTGGGCTGGGGGTCTCTGGCTACTGGCCAAGCGAGGGGCTGTGATGGGGGCTGGGTGCTCTGTTTGGGAGGGTCTCGGCAGAGCTGCAGTGACACCTGTCCCACCACAGCCTCCAGCCTGGCTCACCTGAGCTTGGTGGGGCAGTGCTTGCAGCAGAAGCAGGAGTTGTGGAAGACAAATTTGTCGGCCACCAGCCGCTCCATGGGATACACGGTTTTCTGGCAGGCAGTGCACATCTCTTTCACCTGTGCCTTCAGGCTGAAGGACTGGCCGAGGGCAGAGCAAAGGGAGACAGAGGATGAGGAAGGAGTTTGGAACACCCTGCAACTTCCCACTGCCCTCTTCCCTGCCCTCCATTCACTGGAGCACTGGGGAGCAGGAAGCAGCCCCATCTCCCCCCCCCTCCCTGGGCCACTCCACTGATGCTGGGCTTGACTGGAGCTTGGTCCTTGGGCTTGTGGCCCTTCCACCCTTGCTGTGAACCAGCAGGATGAGGCCCTAGCACAGGGTGCCCAGAGAAGCTGTGACTTCCCATCCCTGGCAGTGCCCAAGGCCAGGCTGGATGGGGCTTGGAGCAGCCTGGGACAGTGGGAGCTGTCCCTGCCCATGGCAGGGCTGGCACTGGATGAGATTTAAGGTCCCTTCCAACCCAGGCCATTCTGGGATGATTCTATGATGTGGAAAAACCAAAGGTACCTTGGAGCGCTGCACTGTGCTGCCTCCTGAGCTGTTCTTGGCCTCCTAAAAAGGGAAGGGGAAATCAAAATGAGAGCTTGGCACAAGCCCCTGGCAAAAACCTGCTCCTCCCTTGCCTGCTCCACATCCTGCACCCTCCCCAGGGCACCTGCACAAGCACCCGCTGCGTCCCCGACAGCCACCCCAAGGAGTTTCCCCAGCCTTGGCACTGGTGGAAATGCTCCCTCCTTCCCAAAGTCGGGATCCAAGGGGCAATCACACTCCAGCAAGGTGACCAGTCAGGGCTGGCTCATCTTCCCCACTCCTTGTTCCCAAGGCTGGGGCCGTGTGACCCCAGGACGTCACCCCAGGATGTCACCCTGCTGTCCTTGTCCTTCCTCTGGCTGCAGTCTGGCCCTGCCTGCCCAGCGCTGCCCCTCTCTGCCCCAGGCTGACCCCCCACCCCCTGCTCCTCCTGCCTTGTCCTTCCCCATCATTTCTCCTTTGTATTTTTGGAAGCAGTTTGTCTAAGAGGCGCACAGGAAACTCTCCCCTCGCCGAGCTGCCTCCTCAGACGTTTCCCAGCTGCTCTCACTGACTGAGGTCAGGGACGTGATTTTCCTCTCACTCCCACGAGGCTGGAAGCAGGAGCCAAAGTCAACAGCGGGACATGGGCAGTGAGGAGGCTCCGGCCGCGTAAAACCAGTTGCATCCCTTGGCACTGGTAGAACAACTGCAGGTGCTCTCCTGGGGTTAGGATTTAATATGCTGTTTCCAGGCTCAGCTGACCAGAGCTAAGGAAAATGCTGCCTCTCTGGAGCTGGGATACGTCCGTTCCCAAGGCTACAGCAATCCAGGGCTGCTCGTCACTTCTCGGCAGCCTCCTGGCCCCAATCAGGCACACCATCTATTCCATATCTGATATATCTTCCCTCGGGGAAGGGCCGTATCCTGTCCCAGCAGGAGATGTTCTTGAGCCTTTATGTTTTTCCATCTCCAATCACTCCAGTCCTAAGCAGCTCGAAAGCTCTCAATTGTGATCACGGAAAGCCATGGAAACACAAACAAACAGACGAGGCAGCGCGGGGTGAGAGCTCTGCATGGACCAGAGCTTGAGCTGGCGTTCAGTGTGCTCAGCAAACAGCACCTTCTGCTGGAACATTCCTGTCCCCAGCCCTGCTGTTTGAGTAGCAGTGACTGTGCCTTTGATCACCCCAAAATGTCAGGTCGGGAACACAGCTTCTGTACACAACCCTCCCTCCCTGAGAACCAAAACCCAGCTGAAATTCCCATGCAAACCACAGGATGCCACAGACATGAGCTGGGGGTGGGCTGGCAGCTCCCGTGGCCTGGAACATGGTTCCTTTCCCTTCTCCGTCTGTTTAATCCTGAGCTTCAAGTCCGTGGGTCGATGTTCCTGCGGAGATGTCTAAGACAGGCCTCTTGCAACACCTGGAAAGGAAATGTCATCAGGAGTAGGGCTGGTTTCACCACGCAAACCCAGCAGCTCTGCAGGAGCTGGTGTGTGTTCAAAGCTTCCTCTGCGGGCCTGGGGGCTTCCCGAGGGAGCCGAGAGATTGAGGGACACGAAACTGGACCGGCGGACGGGAGGAGCAGGTCTGGAATACTGTGACAGCAGCTGGAGAGTTTGGGGCTCTGACCACCTGGAAGGTGATGTGATGGTTTCTACTCCAAACCCACGCATGGAAGCACCTGCCAGGCCATGGCCACGCCGCTGGCAGCAAGGCTGACCCAAGCCAAGGCAGCAAAACCAGCACCCCATGTTTCACTAATGCAGCCACTAAAAGACTGGTGTTGCTGAAGAAAGGACTGTGATTTTAGTCTAATTTTAGCCCAGAAAACTCTCACTGATCACAGCCCAGCAGAGCAAGTGATGAGGATTTTGTCTTCTCGAGGAGCCCACGTCGCCTTCAGGCTGGGCCCCACGAGCTGTGGCCCAGTGTGATGTGCTGGGACCAGCACAGGAAAAAACCACCCGCATTGCAAATCACCTCTTTTGGTGAAAAAGAGCTAAAAAGGCACTGACAGCTCCTCAGGGGGTTTTCCCCACTGCACTTTACCTTCAAAACACCCATGAAAGACGAGCCCTGGTTTGAACACACAGGACACAGCTGTGGGGTTCAGTGAATGCTGCCAAGGGAGGAGCAGAGCAGCGAGACGGAGGCTGAAGGGGTGGCTCTGCAATGATGGGGATGAGCTGGGGGCTGGAAAACCAGCACCCCCCTCTGCCTGGGTCTGCTTTCCTGTCCTACTGAACCCCCTTGGCCTCATATTGTCACCCCAAAAACCTTCCTGCCGCCTGAGGACTGGGGTAGACACCGAGAAAGCCCCAGGGCAGAGACGTGTCAGGGTGGAGGGCTTGGGGCAGGGGCATCTCCTCAACACCCATCTCACATTTGCAAAGATGTCCTGGGTTTTGGGGGGCTCTTTGGCTGCCAACCCCCAGCAGCTGACACCAGGCTTGCGTTACACCCAGCAAAGCACCCAAAATTCACGGCTGCTTTCAGAATTGAAAGACCTTTGCCGCAGGCCCTGGGCACCGGTGGGTGAGCTGGGCTGCCCCTCACAGCCCTGGGGCTGCACAGCCCTGGTTGCAAACATTTCACAGCCTCAGCTGAGCCCCAGCCCCCCGTTCTACCAAAATCATTTCCCGTCTCTCTGCGGTTTGGTTGTTATTTCCTGCTCTCCGAGCTCGCTTGCAGGCAGCTGCTGCCGAACTCAGCGTCTGCTGGGGGCCAGGGCCCAACCCCACAGACCCTCCCTGCCCCCTGTTCCTTGGGACAGGACCTTCTCTTTGTGTCCCTGGGGTCTGTCGAGTCCTACAGCCCAGCACAGACCCTGCAGGGAACGTGAGGGACCCAGAAAACCTGGTGTCCCCACCCCACACATGCCTCTAACATAGATGCACAGTCCTCCCCCTTTTCACCTGCTTTTCACCTTCACCCCAGCCTGTTACAAATGTTTGTCCTCCCCCAGCTACCCTTCCCTCGCAGCTCATCTTCCTCCCCTACCCCAGCCACCTTCTTTCACTCTGTTTTTTCCAGACTCTCCATCACACCCCTCTTGCCCTTCCCCATAACCTGGGATAGTGGAAGGTGTCCATGCCCACAGCAGGGAGTTGGACCAAGATGATCTTTAAGGTCCCTTCAACCCAAACCATTCAGGGCTTCTCTAATAAGCACATGATTACTTCCACCTACTCTTTGTTTCTTTGCTTCTCATGACCCCAAACCCCTTTCCCTTCAATTCCACCCCACTGATCCCACCCCATGACGGGAAGTTTTCCATCCAGCCGCTTCCTCTCCACATCCCTCTGCCCTCCATGCACATACCCTCTCGCAGTCCCGTGCCCGCGCTCTCCCAGCCGCTGCTTCGGGCAAGAGCCCCCTCGGTGCCCTTCAGGCACGGGAGCAGGAGCTGCTGAGCCTCCTTCCTGCTGAAGGGCAGGAGGCAAGAGCAGAAATCTCAAAGGGGAAGGGTGTGCTGAGGCGATAAGGGAACCAGAACAAGTGAGAAACTGCAGGAGGGTTTCTCGGAGGCTCTCAGCTGCTGTCATCGCTCTTCCCAGGAGCACAGGTTGGGACTGGAGCCCAGGGCAGCCAACACTCCACGGGAGGAGGAACGCGGTGACACAGGCGGTGCCTAAGGACACGCTGCCACACCGATGTCACAAAGCCTCCACAACGGCTCGGGCAGCCTCGGGGCTCGCTGGCTTTGAGGGGTGCAGTGGGCACGTGTGACAAAGCCGGACGGCGAGGCCGCGCCCCGCAGTGAGACCAATCCGACTGTTCCAAACCTCTGCTCCCCAAAGCCCTTAGCCACTGGGAAGAGCGGGAGCGAGGACTCTCCTGTCCTGGTCGTGCCAGCAGTTTCAGGTGTTTGGCCCAGCACATGGTGAGAACCCCTTTGCCTTCCAGCCTCTTCTCGTCCTGCCCTTGGTAGCGAGCCCTGTGGGCTCCGAGCAGGGAGCAGTTTGAGGGGAGGAAGGCAGCGCTGCTCCATCACAGAGCTTTTCCCTAAAAGCCTCCCGCATCCCCTCTCACTGCCCTCCCTGACCCTGGGGCAGATGGAGGGAGAGGGAACATCTGGGGTGGCCCCTCAAGGCAATTCCCCGATCCCAACCTGCCTCCAAAGGATCTTCCCACAGCCAGGACGGGTGCAGGGAGCCTTTCCCCCTTCCCCTCTCCAGAGGGACCACCAGGGCTGCCCCCAGCACTGATCCAGCCTGTTGCCAGCAGGCCCCAGCCCGGCGCTGGCCGAGGGGCTCCCCGAGAGCCGGTGGGTTTCCGGCACAGGGAAGCAGGAAAGGAGCATGACTGGGAGGGCGAGAGGCCCCTCTCTGCCATATGGCTCCCATTAGCAGCCCTGGGAAGGGTTTGTTTACAGCAGGGATCACTGCTCCATTGCAGGAGGCTTTCCCAAAGGCAAAGCACGGCGTGGGGGATCCGGGCCCCCTTCCTCCTCCATCCTCAGAGGACATGGAGGGTCCCCAGAGCACAGTGAGGCACGGGCAGGGGAGACACCTCAGAGAGGCTGTCAGTCAGGCCTTTCCCCCAGGAAATCATGGGCTGAGCTGATGGCTGAGGGGATGGATGTCCCCAAGATCCTGTGCAGGATCAGTGAAAGCCACATCCAGGACAGCGCTGACCCTCCATCTCCACGGCCATCATCCCTCTCAGCTGGCCAGTGCAGGGAGGACGTGAACAGGAGCTGGAAGAGCCTGACTCCTGAGCCTGGGAATCACCCAGCTCCCACAGCTCAGTTTCTGCAGTCTTGGGGTCTCACAGTTGACCCACACCATGAAACCAAGTGTGGTGCAAAACCAGCATCAAACAGGCCAGTCCAGAACCAGGCGCAGCAGTGCCAGGGAAGGGATGATGGATTGAGCCCAGTGGCCACAGCTCCAACTTTAGGCACGGAATCCCTTTAATTCAGCTTCAGGTCTTGCTCTTGTGTGGCTTTGAGGCAACCACTTGGCCTCACTGGTGCTGGGGACCCAGGGCAGGTCGCTGGCTTGGCACAGGGGGAGGACTCCAGGGAGGAGCATCCCGACACTTCTGGGGACACCCCTGCCCTGCCCATCAGATTCTGGGGAGTGGACCTGACCCTGCCTGCACCCCACAATCGGGAGCCACCTTCCACCACTGCTCCACTAATCCCCTTTCCATCCACGTTCTGCCTCTTGAAAGGCTGCCAGTGGGCAGGAAATCTGCAGCCGAAATGCTGAGGGATGCTGACAAGGAACAGTTGTGGGGAGGAACAGGGCTGCCTTTGTCAGGGCAACAATGGGAGACCCGCAGGAGTGAGGGGGAGCCCGAGGGAAGCCCCTGCCCACCCACTTCCCTCTCCCACCTTCATCCCTGCCTCCCCTGAGCAGGAGGTGCACGGCCCTCGAAGCACCAGGGCCTGGGGGACTGGGCTGGTCCCTGCCCTGCCTCTCAGTGAGGGGGCCCACGGGCCAGAAGGATGGTCCTGGGATTCATCCGCTTTCCAGAAGCAGAGACTGAGGCAGCCCATTCCTGAGACTGTGGCTGTGTTTCATGGCATCCATTAAAAATCATGATCTGAAGGGAGTCTCTGCTCCCTGGAATCTCTTGTCTTGCTGGGAGCTCAGATAGAGCAGAGAAGCACAGCAGAGATCCTGCTGGGAGGATGAGAAGAGACTTTTCCAAGCAGAAACAAATTCTCAGTAGTGCCAGACAAAAACTGCAGGTTGAGAGGTTCAGGCTGGACATCAGACAAAAGTGCTTCACTGGGGGAAACCCTGGAAGCTCTGCAGAACAGCACCAACAAGGTGCAATATAAACCTGGTGCAAACAAGCACAGCAGGCAAACAGCAGCTCATGGTCCTTCCCTCCCCTTGCCAGCTCTTCCCTAATCTCTTCCATAAACCATGCTCCCCCTGGAAACATCACCCCCTGGTTTCCTACACACATGTATATCCATTTACCATTAGACATTAGTTCTTCTCCCATCATATATTTGCCTCTCAGTGGGATTCACAAAGAGTAACCATATTCCTGATCAGTCCTTTTCTATCAGGAGAAGCAGATTCCTTTTAACCTGTTCTCATATGGTGGGTTCTCTGCTGCCACAGCCACCGTGGTGGCCTGATGCAAACAGGTGAGCTGGTCTGGCAGCTCCACACCTGGGAGATCTCAGACCTTGGTACTCTGATACAAAACTCCAGCACCCCTGAAAACCTCTGGCCTGATGCATCCTTACATCCCTCCTTGTGGAAGAATTCAAGTGTCCTCCTTCCATTTTGCTCTCTTTTCCCTGTGCTTTTTCCTGCCTCCACCTACAATAATCATTTCCTTGGGGCACTGTATCACAAGGCCCTGTTGTTTCAGAAGTCATTTATCATATCCAAGGAAGCCACTGAGCCAACGTGACATGATCTGTGTTAAAGCCACCCAGCATTTTATTCTGCTTCCCAACACCAAGTCTTTGATTACTCTTCCAGAACCTGTTCTAGAAACCAACCTTTCCTGGTACTCCAATTAATGGACCTGTAATTGCCTGTAATTTCCTCCTTCCTCTAACACAACCTGTCAGTGTTACCTTGGCTGATTTCCTCTTGTGGAATATCACCTGTTACTCACCAGACTTTGGACTGGCATTTCCTATGGTGGACTCCCCACCCCTGGAGGGGTTTAAAAGTTGTGGGAATGTGGCACTTGGGGACATGGCTTAGTCGTGGCCTTGGCAGTGCTGGGGGAATGGCTGGACTCTATGATCTCAGAGGACTTTCCCAGCCTGAAGGATTCTCTGATTCCATGAGATGAGCCCATCTCTTGGGCCCCGACAGACCCCACAATAAGCTTTTGCTGTTTCACCACCTGCAGGTGCAGCAAGAGTAGGAGTGAGTCCAGTTCCAGGCCCTCCAAAACACAGCACAACCCCTTTCCAGGGTCGCTGCCTCCACACAAGCCCTGCAAAAGCCACAGTTTGCTGTCCAAATGCAGATTGTGTAAGGAAAAAAACACCACCAAAATCATATTGGTAGTTAAATCTCTCCAAAGATCATTCTTTTTGAGCTGCCCTGGCTATTTTCAGCCTTCACTTCTATCCTCCCTTTTAGGATCCAAGGTGCCATAGAGCCCAGCATAGGATCTGGTTCTCTGAAATCCACAAGATTCCAGTGGAGCAATGAGTGTGCTGGGAAAAGCAATCCCTGGAGAGGCACATCAGAGGATGCTGAGGCACCTGGTCACTGAAAACCCCAAGCTGGCCATATGGAGAGGGTTATGGGCACACCAGAGGAGTGAGAAACAGGTCTAAAGTGTGCTTAACATTGATATTGCAATAATCCCTTTGTCCAGATTTAATGTTTACCATCCCAGGGCTTTTGCTAAGAGCAAGGTAAGCACTGCAGCACCCGCAGATGGCAGATAAAAACGACTTAACTGGGAGGGGAAAAGCAGACACATCTTGGGGGGACATGGCAGCTGCCTGGCAAGAGCCTGCAAGAGCTGAGGGTGGGAGAAAAGGAAAAGAAAAACTCCATCACCCTCCAGGACCAGAGAGGGAGTTGAAGACTCACAGGAGTCACCCACTGAAGGAAACCAAGAGAGGAATTCCCTTCCCTAATGAAAAGTCTCATGGGATTTTTGCTGACCACAAAAGGTCAAGAACCTGGTTTTGAGCTGTACAAGAATGAAGACGCATCCAGCCACCTTGCGAAGCCCAGGAGGCTGGTTCTGACAGACCCTCACCTTGGAACTGGGAATTTGCTTCTTGCAGGCCTCCCATTTAAAAAGAACTTTAACACTGGGGTGGCTTCAGACTAAGCTTGGTCGAATGCCCAGCAATTATTTTGTAATCTACATTAATAATGTAATCTACATTAATTAATACTATTAATCTACATTAATAATAATGCACATGTAAAGATGTGCTACTCGTGGCCTTAAACACACGACAGCTCAGCTGAGGCACCAGATGTCTTCCCTGTGAGAGCCCTCACACGACATCTTTGGTGGACAAAGCCCAATTTTCAAGGCTGGATTATCAGGTTTTTTTCAAAACTGATACCCACAACATGAAAAAAATCAGCAGAAAATAGATCATAAATATGATCTACAAGGTATCTTAGCTTGTTTGAAGTGATCCAAGGGGATTAGACAGATCAGGCTGGATCAAAACACAGTAGTTACAGCAGCAGACTGGGACTCAGGTGACCTGGGCTTGATTCCTAAGTCTGCTGCTAATTTTGGGTGGCAGTGGAAAAATAATATCATTTTTTCTGTTCCCTTTTCTCTCCCTCCCCTCGATGAAAACAGAGCTGCTCTCCTTTGTGGAGCCCTGGGAGATCCCTGGCTGGTAAGGGTTATGTCAGAGCTCAGGGCATTTGTGTTGTTATTAAATCTCACAGTCATGCAACAGCCTCCCCAGGGAAGTGATGAAAGACCTATCGCTGGAAAGGTTTAAATCCAGGCTGGATGAGGCGGTAGGAGACACATCATCGGGAACTGGCAAGCATTAACGAAGGGGGATAAGGGAGTCGGGATCTAACAGGTTTTTCTTCCATCTCTGCTCTTTCTGATCAGCTTAATAAAATGGATCTGTCCAGCCCCCCTCCGGCATGTACTGCAGCACACAACAAAGAGGGAATTACAGCCCAAACGGGGAGCGTGAGCCCCGAAATACGCCCCCAAATACGCACCCCCCGGGGCAGATTCAGCCAGCAGAGGCCTCCTCGCCCCGCCGGGCACCAGCCCCTCGCCGGGGCTCACACGGGCACGGGGTGCTCGCCCCCGCTCCCCAGCACCGCTCCCCAGCCGGCTCCGGGGCCCCGGCAGCGCCTCCCTGCCCCGCCTGCCCCCGGCCCACAACAGCCCCCGTTCCGACCCCCCCAAATCTGCCTTCCGCGACCACCTCGGCCGAGCCTCCTCCCAAAGCCGAGAAGTTCCCGGTGCGTGCGGAGGGCTCCGCTCCGGGGGCCGGGGATGAGCCCCCATCTGCGGGGCGGCTCCCGACCAGCGGTGCCGCTTCCCGGGGCTCTCCCTCTGCCTTCCTCCCTCCTCTCCATCCCTTTCTCCCGGGCCGCCTGCCTCTCTCCCTCCCCGCCGGTCGCTCTGGCTCCCCCCAGCTCTCCCACCCCCGCGGGTCGGAGATGCCCGGGAGGGACGAGCCCCTCGCTGCCCACATCGCGGGGACCCTCATTGTCTCGCAATGCCCGCCGCCCCTCGCTGTCCCCGAGCCGCGGCTCACCGCCGAGCAGGAGGGTCCGCGGGGCAGGGCGGCTCCGTGCCCGGGGGCTCTGGGTGCCCGTGTCCCGCCGCAGAGGCCGCGCTGGAGCGGAGCCGCTTCCTGCGCTCCCAGCGCCGGCTCCGAGCCCTTTTATCGCGGGGCTGCAGCAGCGATTGGCTCTCGGCGTCGAACCGGCTTCCAGCCGCTCGCTCCTTTGTGTGAAGCCAACCTCTAACCCCAAACCTTCCCCGCTCCCCTCGATTCCCAGCTCACTCTCCCTCCCCGATCCGACACCGCCGACCCCGGGAGCGGCTCTTCCGCTTTCTGGCAGAGGGTGCAATTACCCCCCCGGCGTAATTAGCTTTTTCAGCCTCTCTCCCATGAGCTGCGTGTGCAGATTGGCTTCGCTCCA
This sequence comes from Oriolus oriolus, assembly GCA_013400235.1. NCBI lineage: Eukaryota > Metazoa > Chordata > Aves > Passeriformes > Corvidae > Oriolus > Oriolus oriolus. Next base: position 258,647 of record VXBT01012010.1, on the reverse strand, counting down.
GGCTTTGGACACGGCCTTGGGCTCTCTCCGCGTGGCACTCGCCCACCCCGTTAAGGGATCCTGTCGCATCCCAAAGGATCTATCCCTCCAAGGTCTGCAAAAGCCAAATTTCCCACACAGGCACCTCAACTCACTGTTTGCAGAGGAAGGATCTTATCAGGCAGCAGCAGGAAAGGAGGATTCCAGCGCTCCCCACTCCTCACCCCCCAGAGGGGCAAAACTGAGCTGTGATGGTTTCAGAAATCCAGGGTTTATTCCATGGAGAGCTGATGAGCCGAGCACGGGAGCCGGGCTGCGTAAGGTGGGGTGGTAGATCTGCCAGGGCAGGGTCCCATGGGCCGAGCAAAAGCACTGCCTGGACTATAAAGGCAGATTCCCCTGGTGTTTGGAGGGCTGGGATTTCCCCAGGAACAGGGCAAAATGTCAGAAATAAATATAAACATTAATAGTTAAAATCTGGAGGTGGTTTCACACCAGCCAAGGAAGCCGGAATGGCCATGAGCCAGGAGAGAGGCAGCAGGAACCTGTAGCTCTGAGAACTTTACCTCAAGGTCCCAAAGCCCTCCAATGGGCAATAAATGGAGGAAAATGTCCAATGGAGTGATGGGAATACCTTTGAAAGTGATGGTGCAGGAACAAATATTCTTGTTTGGTTCCTGAACACAGCGTGGTGCCACAGGAAAGAGCCAAACACTGGCTGGAGGTGGCCCAAAGCGTGAGCCCAGCAGCAGAGAAAGGTGCTCTGTGTGCAGTTGGTCTGTAATTCCCTGTACAAAAAAAGCAATTAAGGAATTTATGGGAGTGTTTACTGGACAAAGAGACAGCAGTGATGTGATTTACCACCTCTGTCAGTCTGCGTTGCCCAAATGGCATCTGTGCTGAGGAGGCTCGCTGCCACTGAGCGCAAACAAATGAGGAATTCCACTTGTGATCCAGAGCCTGCGGTGGGATGGTCACACCCAGCGGGCAGCAGAGACCAGAGGGCTGCAAAGCTGGGGTCCCGCAGAGTATGGGAAGAGAAGAACATCCAAGGGCTGTTCTTCAGGGCAGGTGCGTGGGAAGTGAACGAGCACAGCGCCCGCAACAATCGCTGCTTATCATTGTCTTAACACATGATGAAAACCTTAAAAATCTTGGAAAAATGCTTGTATTCAGAAAGGCCTCTCCATCCTCCCAACTGCTACCAATCCTATTTCACAGAATCAGCTTGTTTGTTAGCTTATTAATTATCCTGTTAGACTTTTAGCAGTATGACTGTTAACCACCGGGTAGGAGTAACCTCATGGGAGAGCAGACTTCTCTCTGATGGTGGAACTTCACTGTTCCGTGTGCCTGGGCTCACACAGACACACACAGGGACACACGGACACACACATGGACACACACACACACAT
>VXBT01012010.1:238500-256281 GCA_013400235.1 Oriolus oriolus | reverse complement strand
CACACACACACAAAGTGCCGCCGCCTGTGCCCATAAGGGGCCGGGGGTCGCAGGAACCCAGCGGCGTCCCCGTTTGCATGGAAACCCGCCCGGCCTGCGGGAGACGGAGGGGAACCGGGGAAACAGCCCCCTTGGCGGACTCAGGGGGCGCGGGAAGGAGCAGTGGGGGCGGGGAGCGCAGGGAGGGAGCGGAATCGAGGATCGAGGATCGGGAATTGGGATCGCGCATGGGGGACAGGCCCGGGGACCCGCGGGACCCCGGCCCAGCCCGCGCGCTGAGTCCTCCGTGCCCGCAGGGGGCGCTGCCCGCGCCGGCCGCTCCGACACCGCTCTATCCGCCGGCTCAGGATCGGCGGCACATGATGGCGGAGGAGAGCGGTGTCTGCAGCTTTGTATTCAAGAAGCGGGTCCGAGCCGCGGGCAGGGGCCAGCGAAAACGGCCCGGCAGCGACCAGGAGCGGGGTGAGGGCTGGGGGGACCCGGGAGGCGCGGGGAGCCGAGCTGGTGCGGTACGGTGCACCCAGCCCGTGTGCGAGTGCCGGAGGGCATGAAAGACCCTTGCACATGTGTCACAGGGGATTTAGGATGGATATTAGGAGAAGGTTCTTCCTCTTCGAGGGTGGTCGGATACTGAACAGGCTCCCAGGGAACAGTCACGGCCGCGAGGCTGCCAGAGCTCCAGGAGCGTTCGGACACTGCTGCCAGGGTGGGATTGAGGGGTCTCCCGTGGGCGTCCCCAGCCCGCCGAGGGGAGGAGCTGCCTCAGGCCTGGGTCGTGCCCCTCACGCTGGGCTTTCCCCGCAGAGAGCAGTGGGGAGGAGGGCAGCACCGTGGTGCGGAAGGAGCGCCGGCGGGACACCCCTAACCCCATGATCCAGAAGGTAAGGGAGCTCCGAGGGAGCACCTGCTCCATGCAGGTGGGCCTGTGGTGGCCTGCCAGGCTCAGCCAGGACAGTGCTGGAGCCTTTCCTCCCCCGTCCCTGCTGTCCCCCCCCTCAGACCCGGCGCTGTGCGAGGGAGAGGCTGGAGTACGCGCCAAGCAGCAGCGAGGATGAGGATCCTGCCAAGGAGATCGGAGTCACCTACAAATCGACCAGGTCGGCGGTAAGGACGGGCAGCAGGGGAGCCTGGGCTGTCAGCTCGGGTGGGGCTGGGGATCCCACTCGTCACAGACAGAATTTGCCACTCTAAACATGGGATTGGACATTCTTTCTTGTCAGTGCACCTCCCTGTCCCCTCTTAATAGCCAAGCACCTCGTGCTGGGTTTATTCTGATAGTCCCTCCCTCCATGGGAGGCCATCAAAGGTTGGCCTTTCCCTCTTAGAGGTGGAAGTTAAAACTCCAGGATGCCACTGGACTTGCCCAACACTGCACAGATTTTTCAGGAGAGGGAGCAGTTGGATCAGGTTTGCGCAGCTGTTGGGTTTGTGTTTTCAGTGTTAGACCATCTTTGGCTGCTCCCAAGGGAGGCAGCGTTTTATTTGCCCAACGTTCTGGAGAGAATGGGAAGGGACAGGAGGAGGTGACAGCTTTGGGACTCCACAAGCTTTTAGCACCCAAGTTGGATTTGTGTTTCATTGAGGCTGGCTGTAATTATTCTCTGGTTTCTGTGCTGCTGTTCTTGAAGATTTGATAAAAGCTAGGAATAGGTATCTGTTCAGTCCATTAAAGAGGAATCTGAACCAGATCACTGTGTTGAAACTGAATTTTGGCCACCCCCAGCTGGGTCAGAAGTTCAGTAACATCCTGTGTGTGGACAGGAAGGTCCCCTGATTTAAGTGTTGGACATGGGTGAACTGAGTGGGGCTTCCAGCTGAGCTGGAGCTGAGTGTGAAGGAGTAAAATAACTGTTCCCTGATTCTGCAGGCTAAAATTTGGGAGCAATGGGGAATTAGCACTCTGGCCTCTGCACACACTAGGCTGGAGCCCATGGTGAATTCTCCCTAGCAAATGCCAAGGGATAAAGCAGGTCCAGTTCTTGCTCTGTGACAACCTTCAGGTAGCCAAGGAGCTCTCTGTCTTGTCCAGGTGTTCCCTCCACTCTTGCCACAAGTTTTCCTTGCTTTTCAGAAACCTGTTGGCCCAGAAGACATGGGAGCCACAGCAGTGTATGAACTGGACACAGAGAAGGAGAAGGATGCCCAGGCCATCTTCGAGCGCAGCCAGAAAATCCAGGAGGTGAGTCAGCCTTGGTCCTTAGGAGCTCGTGCTCTGCAGCAGGAGAGCCTGTGCTTTACTCATCCCCTTCTGCACACCAAGAAGAGTTAGAGCCTCTTCTTCCCTGGAAGTCTGAAAAGCCAGGAGTGTAACCCTTGCAAATAGGGGAATTTTGTGGCTTTATAGGCATCTTGGTGTTAAGGAAGGCAGGGTGGGAAGGAAGACTGGTGTCAGAGTGGTGACAATTAATCCATGTCATGAAGCCCTCCCGATCCTTGAATCATCTCTTCTTGCTTTTCTAGGAGCTGAGAGGAAAAGAAGATGATAAAATTTACCGTGGCATCAACAACTACCAGAAGTACGTGAAGCCCAAGGACACATCGATGGGAAACGCCTCTTCAGGAATGGTCAGGTGGGTTGGGATGAGCCTCGGGGGTCTGGGACCACGGAGGAGCTCAGGCACCATCCCAAAGGCATGATTTTGGGGCTTGAACTCTGCTGTCACTCCCAGTTTCAGCATGTCTGACCAGTCTGGTGTCTGGTTCTGGCCAGGGCCTTGCTCCAGGGCTGCTGTGCAGCCGAGCTGAGCCCTCTGCCCCCCTCAGGAAAGGTCCCATCCGTGCTCCGGAGCACCTGAGGGCCACAGTGCGCTGGGACTACCAGCCCGACATCTGCAAGGACTACAAAGAGACCGGGTTCTGCGGCTTCGGGGGTGAGTGCCTCATGTCTGCAGCTGAACACCAGGTGTGCAAAGGGATCCAGTCCAGCTGTGACCCCATGTTTGTGGTGCTGGGGCTGAGTCACAGACCCTTCTGTGCAGAGCTGTTTATGTAACATTCTTGTCATTCATGCTGGCCCTTCGAAAGCCCAGGGCCTCTAATCAGTGATGATAGGAGTCCTGGGAGGGACCCTGGGATGTCCCAGTGACCCACATTCTTACAGGTATTGTGTCCCCTGAGACCATGTGAGGAATGGGTTTTCCTGTTCCTTATCCCACTTCCCATGTGCATAACTGCTGGAACTGTCCCTGTGGCACTGAGAGGATCCTCACAGCCTGTCAGTACTGAGGGATCCTGTACCTGCTCCAGGAGCTTGGTGCTGCCTTGGAGAAGGAGCAGTCAGATTTCTCTGGATGGGCAAAGCTCAGGCTGCCCCGGAATGAGGTGTCCTGGTAACACTCTGCCCTTGTAGCCTGGCTCTTATTTCCTCTTTCTTTGTGCTGCTCAGACAGCTGCAAATTCCTGCACGACCGCTCGGACTACAAACACGGCTGGCAGATTGAACGGGAGCTGGACGAAGGCCGCTACGGCATCAACGGTATGGCCCCGCTCTCCTCTCAGGGCTCTGTTGCAAAGCTGTGCAGCTCCTGCTGCAGGATGAGCTTAGGGCCAGTAACCACTGACTGAAGCAGAACTGCTGCTTTCACACAACCCCTGGACTTCCCCAGCGAGTATGGTTTCCCCTGGCTCTCTGTGAGGGAGAGCACTGCTGTTGTGAGGGTCCCAGCAGCGAGCTGTGTGGGGCTGGAGAGATGGGACTGTCTGTCCCCCGGACACCCAGGAGGTGGGATGTCATTTGTCACTCAGTGTCCATAGCTGAGGCCCAAGGCTCATGAACGCTGCAGTGCAAAAGTGGGGGCAAAGAGTTTTCTCTGGTCAAATTGGAGCCAGAGCTTGGTGGCAGCTGGTTTGGAAGAAAGTCTAAAACAGGAGGGGGCTGGAGAATGTGTCTCTTTATAGCAGTGAGTGGGTGAAGTAGAAAAGAATTTTCTCCTGAGATGAGCAACAGGCCTGCTGGCTCATTAGCCCTAATTATAGTACAGTCCCACACATGTTACTGACATCAGCAACACCCAGAGGCCAGAGCTCCATTGTTTCCAGCAGAGATTGAATCCCACCTGCTGTCCTCTCCCCTTATTTCTTACTTCATGCCCCACAATTGGGTTGGGCTGGCCTCTCCTCACACTCTGCTCTGGTTCACTTTCCCTTCCGCAGACGACGAAAACTATGAGGTGAGCAGCGATGAGGAGGACATGCCTTTCAAATGCTTCATCTGCAGAGGTTCCTTTAAGAGCCCCGTGGTCACCAAGTAAGTGGTGGTTTGGCATAAAGAGCACGTGTCTGCTGTTGATCCAGCTGACGAGTCATTCATTCACTGAGTGGAACCTATTTGTTGTCTGCCGTGGCTTTCTGGTGGGTGGGGGAATCCTGTGTGAGCCTGGGAGTCTCACAGCTGCATCTGGAGCATCCCCTTGGAAGGGATCTCAAGCCCTCATTGAAGCGCTTTTTAGATTTCCACAGATGCTGCCTCATTACCTCTTTCCCCCTTAGCCTTGAGATTTTGTTTTCATTCCTCCTGGACTCTGAATGACAAGGATGAGGAAGAGGCTGAGGACAGCCCTTTCTCACTCTGAATGCTGTCCTGCTGGTGCCCTGTGTCTGGAAGAGCTCACTGGTGGCCCTGTGCTGTCACCGCACATCAGTGAAGCCATGCTGAAACACTTTCCACAGGGACAGGGATGCAGAGGAAGCTCTGCCTGCAGCTCTGTTTTGCCTCCCTTGGGGACCATGGAGAGGGTGGTCAGGCAGTGGAAGGGGCTGCCCAGGGAGCTGGTGGAGTCCCCATCCCTGGAGGTGTCCAAGGAACAACTGGACGTGTCACTCAGCGCTCTGGTTTGGGTGACAAGGTGGTGTTCAGTCAAAGGCTGGACTCGATCCTGGGAGTCTTTTCCAACCTTGATGTTCCTGTGACCAGCAGTCAGTAATTTCTGACTCCAGGACACAATGACTCTGGTGCCTGGCAGTGACCTCTTTGTCTCCATACAGGTGTCGGCACTACTTCTGTGAGAGCTGTGCCCTCCAGCACTATCGCAAATCCCAGCGCTGCTACGTCTGTGACAAGCAAACCAACGGGGTCTTCAACCCTGCAAAAGGTAACGGGCACCTGTGGGAGCGGGGGCTTCTGGGGAGCACCTGGAGCAGCAAAGGCACCAGCTCCTGCTGGACCTTCCTGGTGTTAGGCCTGGCCCTGAGCTGCAGTTCGCAGCTCTTGGCTGCCAGCAGAGCTCAGTTAGTGTCAAGAAATAGTAAACAATGGATGCAAAATGAGCATCTGTGCTTGCCCAGGTGGGGAACCTGGGGAGTGACTGGAGAGGAAAGGGGGGTGTGCCATGGGAGCAGAGGCAGCAGCTTGTGTGGTCAGTAATGCACTGAGGGAATGACTGTAACAGCTCCTGCCTGGACTCAGCAAACGCGTAGCTCCAATCTGAGCCTCTGCAGGCAAAGGATTTTGGTAGCTGCCCTGATCCTGGGTGGTCACAGGCCCTGGGCCCCTGGCTCTGGGGTGGTGCAGCCCCTGCACCTGGAGCCTCATCCTGCCTGTTCCTGTTTTTCAGAGCTCATGGCAAAATTGGAAAAACACAAAGGAGAGGAAGAAGAGGAGCAGGCAGAGCGTGGAGAGGATCCACAGTAGCAGAACACGTTTTGTATATAACTGAATAAAGCTTTCGTAGGAGGAAAAAAAAACTCACAGCTGTAGCCAGGGGTTGTGTATCCAACCAGCAGCTACTGAACAGTGTCCACCTGTGCTGAACTCCATCCTTGCTGCCCTGTGGGGGCACAAGGCAGGACAGGTAAGACTCAAGGGCTGTGGCTGAATAGAGGCATCTGCTCCCCCAGAACCCCCAGGTGCACCTGGGGAAGGAAGGTGAATGTTCAGTTACTTCGTAACTGCTGCTTCTGACCACTGTGCTGCTGTTTCACTCCCAACTGCACAGAACAAAGTTAATTTAAGCCCCTAATCTCTGTGCATGGAGCACGCTGCAGGCATGGGCAGGGATGAGAAATATGAGCTTGCATGAAGTTCATCCTTCACCCTAAAATACTAATTCATGGGAAAGCAGGCTAGAGCACTGCACTTACTGGGCATTTATTCCCTCCTGTCTTGGTTCCTAGAACTGAAGACAGGGATGGAACTTCAGTGGGCAACACACCTCTTCAATCAGCCCTGTCTGTAAAACTTCATAACAAGACAGGAAATTAGTATCTTCTTGCAAACAGTACGATTAAATCAGGACCCAAACCTGATCAGAGGGAGGAAGCAGAACTGGGCCTGCCCTTAACAAACACCCCTGCAACTGGGAGAATTTTACTGAAACTTTCAGAAAAGAGCAAGTCCAGGTGTTTGCAGCTTGTTGCTTTAGTTGAGGTATGTTTCTGAAGCATGAAGGCAGCAGCCGTAAACTGCTGAGCTGTATGAAAATAAGGAGATAAAAGCAAGGATGCACAGCCAGCCTGTCACCCTCTGTGATTCACTCCATCATCCTGCACAAAAAGCCGACTTAAAAAACAACTTCAGAAATATTTTATTTGTTTTGGAAAAAAACTAGAGTAACAAACTTTATCTGGGTTCAAGTACAGTTTATAAAGACAAGGACCTGTTGCCAGCACCACTACTCCCATCAACTGCACCTACACAAGGATTCTCAGTGCTTCAGTAAAGAGTAGACAACCTCCAGCACCCATGGTCCTTGGAAAAGCCAAACTAAAACTCTTAAATACACCTCCAAAAAAAAACAAACACCACAGAATGAGGGAGAGCTGCCACAGCAGCAGGGCAGTCACACAGCCATGAATCACAGGGAGCCACGTGAGCAGCTTTTACCTGTCAGTCAGTGAGGGAAGGCAGAACAGCAATGGTAGTGGAAAGGTTGAAGTTCAATTCTGTACAGGAGTCGTGAGCAAGAAGATCAGCATGAAAATCAGTTTACTTTTTCTCTGTGCCAGGGTAAAGTCACTGAGAACAGGCAGGTAAAGAGTGTTTCGTGCTGTGAAACCAGCCCAGCTAACATGAAGTTCAACCTGAAGGGGATAAAAAAGCTGGTACATTGTACAGGCATCCACGCTGCTCTGGTGACCCAGGAAGCTGGAAGGGGAAGCTGGAAGGCCCTGTCTGACCTGGAGTTCAGAGTGCTCAGCATCAAGTGAGAATTCTTCAAAAGCCCTCTCCAGACTGGAAGAATCCAGTGCTGCAGAGGAATGGCCAATGCAGCAGGAGTGCCTGGAATGGCATCAGCTTGTCTTTGATCTGCCATTTTCCATCACAAAGCAGTAACTAAGAATATAATCCCTTCCCCGCCCCCCCCTTAAAACTTGCCCTGTGACAACACTGTTACAGGAACCAGACTAGTTCTAAGAGAATGCCCAAAACTAAAAGCTGCCCACCTCCCCTCAACTCTAAGGCACCCTTAAAAGAGAAAGAACCAAAGAGGGCAGGGACATGCAGCCTCAACTGCGAGGAACCCAGTGATTTTTAGAAACATATAAATAGAGACCATAACTACACGGACTCGCTCAACCCCCTCGAGTGCTCTACCAGTGCTCAGCTGCAAGAACGGGGGCTCCAACCACTGCACCTTCTGGAATACTCCACAGCTCCTTGGGTTGATCCTTTTCCAGCTCAGGTCTGTTAATTTGTATCCAGGCTACTTCTTAAGTAAACAGGCAGTTGAAGTTCCTTCCCAAGGACCTGTAAACTCTTCTGTGTTTAACATTCATCAGCTTTTATGAACAGGACTAATAAATTACAATGTCCAGAAAGCTCCTCCAGAACTCAAGTGTAGTCCCTGTTTTTCTAGAATTCCCAGTCATCCACATCCAGCTGCTCCAGATTTGATACCAACCCAAAAATGCCACTGGGATCCTGGGGCAGTGTCCCTTCCAAATTGGTGATGGGGGTGACGGGGCGCAGGAGTTCAGGGAGTGCTTCGGAAGCGCGGCGCTTGATCTGCACAGGAAGGGCAGAATGAGCACTCGGGGCTGCTCAGGTGCTGCTCCACACCCAGCACTGCAGCCAGAAACAACAGGCAGGAAACACACGGGGCACCCTTTGGTCTCACTAAGGAGCAGATTAGAACTGCCTCACCCCAGAACTCAACTGGGTGGCTGTTGAGCTGTTGTGGCTCCCAGGACAGGCAGATTTAAAACCGCTCTTAGATAAGAGATGCTTCAAGAACAGCCCAAGCACTTCCCCAGAGGATGTGATGATCACCACACCATACCAGAGTTAGTCAAAAAACTGACTTAAGCCTTCTGATCACAGAAAATTCAGCCACTCAACATCCCCACCCTCACAGCAAGACAACTACAGCAAAGCCACTGTGCTTTACCTGTAGATAAATTAGTTCCTTACCTGCTTAAAAAAGGGGTGACTGAGCAGAGTGCCTGCGCTTGGCCTGTGGGAGGGAGGTAGAATGAGGGAAGCACACAAGAAAATGAGTCAGTACTTGAAGTCAGGTAGCAGGAGTAAGACCAAGGTCCTTCCTGCCTCTCCCATTTCTCAGCTATTGGGTATCTCCCTTTTTTCAGCAGTAGCACTGTTATTAAGCATTTACAATCATGTAATATTTTATGCAAGGAATTCAACCTCTTTCTTCTAACCTTTACATTACATCCTTGCACCCCCTACATCTGGCCAAGGAGAGTTCCTGAGCAGTGGTCTGTCATGGCTAAAGATTGCCCTCCCTATAAAGAAAAATGCAGCTTTGATCACTTTCCATCATTGCTCTCTGCTGGCTGAAGAGCAGCCATTTGCAGTGATGGGAACTGGGTAAACACGGTCGTGGGGGGACCAGAAACTCAGGTTGTTTATCTTCTCTACGTGCAGCACCACTCACCCCTCAAGGAAGGCTGCATAGGAATTCTTCAGGCTGTCATATAGGAGGTGCTCAAGCATTAACACTGCTTGTTCTACACACTTGGACTGCTCTCCTCAGCAGATGGGGCACATCCTCACTCCACACTTTTGGAATGGAAACTGTAAACAATCTCTGCTGACTCCCATAGTTTAACCAGCCCTGGAATAGCACAGGTGGGGAGAGCAGCTTTCACCTGGCCTTACCTGAAATCAGGGTTCCTCTGGAGGCACTGCTCCACGAAGTTATGGAAGTAGGTGGAGAAGGTGCGGAGATAGGGGTGCAGGGCTGGCTCCCCGTTGGCCGCGCGCACGTTGCTCATGGCCGTGCTCTCCCCCATCCCATAGTTTGCACTGGAACGGGACGTCTTCATAGTCAGCTCGTCAGCAGGAATTGTGGTGGTGTCTAGCAGGCAGGGAACAGTTCCATTCAGCTTTTCCAAGAGCATCTGGAAGAGCAGGGGCACAAGCAACATCACACACAGTTAAGGTTTCCCATTCATGTAGACAGGACACCCTTCTGTGTTCACATCCCAGTGCAGCAAAGCAGTTCCAGGTGCCAAGATGAAGGACGAGGAAGGAGCTTGCAAACCTTACCTGAGTAGAAGGCATGTCTTTAAATGGGACGTGTCCATTTGCCAGCTCACAGGCCGTTATCCCCACGCTGTAAATGTCAGATTTTGCGTCGTAACCCTGCAGATTCTACATGAAAAGGAAAATTAGCTCCAGGGACTTGGATGTGATTGATTGGGCAATATCCATGATTTGACTGCAAGTCAGCAAACCCAGATTATTAGAACAGTAACGGTACAATCCACAGATAGACTGGTTTATTGTGGTGAGGGATTTTTGGTTTGTTAAAAACGCACAGTTAAGGGCAACATTTATGTAACTGAAATCAGCCAGGCTGTAGGGATGGCACCTACCCTGGGTAACTCGCATCTGATGTAACACTTTGTTAATGAGACAACCTGTAGAGATGCCTACAATTAAACTATTGAGGCAACTAGATCAAATTCTACCCACTTGCCCTGCGTCCACCCCAAATCTGTTTCCTTTAGCCTCTCCCCTTCTTTTTCCTTGCATTCATGTACCCTTCCCCTTCCTAGGGGTCACTGGTTTTAAGACAAAAAGAAAAGAAAAAAGGAATAGAGCTCATCACAAGAATGCAACTCTGCAGGTTCTCTCATCTCTCCCACCCTACACCCCCTGAACCCTAAGAGCTCAGAAAATTACAGAGATACAACACATCACTAAACACAAGCAGTTTCTTTTAAACACACCTGCTGCAAAACCTCAGGACTGAGCCAAGGCAGCACTTTGATGCTGTATTTGGGGAAGTCATGAACAACCTTGAGTCGCTGCCCATGGTTGATCATACTCAGGTTACTCCGCAGGCCAGAGAGGTATACCTTCCCATCTACAGAGATCAGGATGTGGCTGGCTTTAACACTCCTGAGGAAAAAAGGGAGAAGCAGTCAGGTTCCCTGGCCTTTACCGAACAGCTCAATGCATTGGACAGTACCTGATCAGCTTCCTACCAGGAGGCTGAGACTCCTAACAACCATCTTTGGATGCTCGGCAAAATCAATTAACAGGATTCTATTAATCACCTTTGCAAGTCCCCAAAGAATGTTTTTGTGGCAAGGAGAAATACAGGACTAAATGTTATGGATTGTGATTTTAGATACACAGTGGTCCTTGGGGTAAGTTTGCTCCACAATGACACTTTCATGCAGCTTAGTAAGATCAGTGATATCACTTCCCGTGAGTATCAAACCTATTTGCTCTAACAGCAAAGTAATACAAAACTAAATGTGTTCTGTGTCTCCTGATTGATCCTCTGCTCTACTCTGAGTATTATTTCCAAGAACTTCCACCAGAAGGAACATGATCAATGTATTTTTCAATACCGATGTACGTAGCCCATGTGGTGGATGTAGTCAAGTGCTTTCAAGACGCCTTGGAGAATGTAAGCAATGGCCAGTTCAGTCATCCCATCCGTAAAATGGGTACAGATTAAATCTTTTGCAGAACCTAGAAAGAAACAAAACACTACCTGTCAGAACAAAAGCCCCAAGGACACTTCAGCTCCTCAATTTCATTTCACAGAATGTGATGGTCAGATAAAGGTATTCCCTCTCCACTCACCATAGGCCATGAAAGAAGTCACTACCCACAGCTCATTGTCAGCTATGAAAGTTGCTTTGTATGGCACGATGTTAGGGTGGTTGAAGAGCTTGGAAACATGAAGTTCCCCCTAAAATAAAAGATACTTTGATTAAATTTAGCAAATACAGAAACATGACTGCAATATTGATAAGCACTGCTCTTGCTGTCTGTCCGCTTCTAAGCTTGCATGATGATTGGTGTTACCTGCAAGAATGTGACCATTTCATTTGTGCAGGCCTCCAGGTTCACTCTTCTGACTGTGACATACTCTCCTGTGGGTTTATACCTGGCCAGGTTCACAACCATCAAGTCTTCAAAGCCTCTGCCTGAAACAGAAAGCACTGAAGCTTCAGTAATACTTTTGGAAGCACTGTGGAGAACTCCTCTGGTCCCTGACCCTTCAATAATCCTTACCCTCACTCACTGAAACTACTTTTGGCCTTGTAAAAAAGAGTAATTGCTCCATCAGATACCACTTTCCTTGGCATGTATCCCACTGAGAGGAATCGTCCTAGCCAGTAGAATTATCTTGTCCTTCAAATTCAGGGCTGAGGCAGAAACAGTGATTAGGAGCACCAAGGACAGGTTTCAGGCTGCTTCTGCTGACTGTACTGCACGCCCAGCATCACTGACCCACCACATGCCCCTCCCAGGTGAAAATCTTTAGGACTAGTATCTCATTTTTTATTCAAATGATTTTAAAATCAAAGATGACAGTCATCCAATATCAAAAATAAGCAATCAATCAAGAAAAGGCCAACAAATGTGCAGAAACCATTTTCTTTACAAAGCAGACTCTGACCCTCCAGCCCTCCAGAATTACCTATGATAGTGAGCAACTCATAGCAGCTGCTGTCTGGCAGGAAGTTGCTCATGGTGTCCCTTTTAGGGGAAGAAGCTATCGACTCGGAGCTCGCCTCATTTGTCTGAGGAAAAAAATGAAGTCAGGTCAAAGGAAATAAAGATCACCTGCTGGAAAAATCATCTGCACCTCATATTAATCATATAAATCAAAATAATAGGAATACAGAAGAGGATTTCATTGCTGTCAAAATAATTTTAAATAGTCATTTATCAACTGAAATTCAGGAGATGCCTCATTTCAGAAGATCCAGACATCTGTGTTACAAAACACATAACAAGTAGGTTGTTAGTCACTGTAAGCTAGAATTTATTCAGGAATATTTGGATAAAGCCAATTATTATTCCCCAGGACAGCCTAAACTCTGCTTTACAGTAACTGCCTTTCTTTTGTAATTACAAACTTCTGTGCCACCATCCTGTTGCCTGAGCAAGAGCCAAAGGGAAGCTGTTCATAGCCCTTCTCTGCACCATAACAGCTCGCGTTCCTGGCGGATGCTGGGGCTCCTGGTTTTCAGCTGCTCACCCGGGATAAGCCCAGCACAGCTGAAGCTGCTTAGCTGAATGGTACAAGTGATGAAGAAAATCAGAGACGCGTGAAAAGAGAAGCTCCAAATGAAAGCAAAAACTGCAAAGCGTAAGGGTTTATAAAAAAAAAAAACAAAAAGGGGAAAAAAGCATCCCCACACCACACAGGGAAGCAGCATTCCCAAGCCTGTCAGCTTTCCCTCACTCCATATGACATACAGCTTTCTGCATTATTTACATACACTGTAATCTTCCCCAGCAGGACTTTGCAGATGATAAACTTCAGTGTTCTTTGCAAGTTCTTATACCTTCCAACTCCTTCAAATGTCCAAAGTCACAAGGGGACCATCCCAATGGGGATTAAAATTTATTTGGTGTCTAAAACCGTCTTTAGTTATCTCAAATTTCCAGCACATTAACTCCTCCTGGCATTTGGAATGCCAGCTCAATTTTTCCACCTCATTCTTCATCAACTGCAAATGTCCTTTAAAAGACCTTTTCTCGTGGTACATGAAACAGAAAAGGTTTGTGTCTTTTCCTACCATGACAACAGACTCCGTTTTTTATTTCCATCACTGAAAGATGGAAACAACACAGTGACAGCTGAAAAACAAGGAACTCGCTGTTCTACCCTCAGCCTAGGGTAAATGCAGTGCAAAGAGCACAGACGGGAGTTTGCTGTAAACTACCTCTGGGTGCCTAAGCGTACTTTGGGAGTACGTTAGAACCACACTTCCCAAGTTCCACCTTTTCAACTGGCTTTGAACAGCACACTGCCTACCTTTAAAATAGGTGTATTTTCCATTAAGGGAAAAGGCAAAAATTAAGATTTGTGGTGCTTTGGTATAATTTCAGCTCAAACAACTCAGTCCCACTTCAGCATAGCTAAAACCCCTAGGAGCAGCATTCCCAAATCCTTTCTTTTAGCGAACACTGCAGTGCTGTTCCTTGGCTCAGGACAGGCAGCAACTTTCCACTCAGGATTTCAAACTTCTGCTAAAGAGGCGTGTCAATTCTGATCTCAGCTGTATCATTCATTACTTCTTCCAGCAATTTCACACAGTCCTGTCAATAGCAAGACTGCTAGGAGAGACACACAGGCAGATAGAAACCTCTGAAGCAGAAAGGCACCGCCAAGGAGATGGAAGCAGGAGGCTGGGAAGCAGTCATGGAGTGGTGACAGCTGGTGAGACACTGAGCAACATGTAAGTGGTTCACTTTATTAAAGTCCACTCCAGATACAGCATAAGCCAACAAAACAGATGCAAAGAATTAAATAAATTTAATCTTATTAATGGTGTAGGCTGTGCAGTAATGGAAAAATACTGTGAATTCCCTACTGAAAAGTCTTCCAGTATGAGGTCTTCACTCACCTCTCCTCATGTTAGCAGTGACCAATAACAGAGTTAATGCAAAAGGAGCTCAACCAGAAACTCATCAACATCATACAACAGTTTAAGAAAAGAAAGTTAAACTAAAATGTCATTTATGAGATACTGCAAAAAAGCTCCTCAGTGGTTTCACACGGGACAATTTTTGGTGCATGGTCAAAAGCAGCTGCAAAATGAAGTCCCATATGACCGGTTTCATGGCATGACATTCATTTAGAGCTGGCTTTTGGCTTGGGAGCCTAGTTTAATTGGAGATAGATTTAAAGGAAATTAATCTTTGAAAGGCAACTACTGGTATAAATGCCATAACACAGTTATGTGATGCTTGCAAGGATCTGCATTTGCCAAACAACATTCATCTGAGTTACAAAGAGGGAATACCAGTTTTGTTCTGCTGTCTTCCCCTCCACCTCCTCATTCCCTCCCTCACTTCAGCACAAGCAACAAAAATTTTCCTCCTACCTCCCCTCCCCAAATTATGTACCTTTCTCTACAGTCCTGGTGGAAAAAAATAGGCTTTTATTTAGATGTAAAAAGATCAAAATGAGAATCAGCAAAAGTGCCAAAACTCCAAGTAAACGCTTGAAAAAAACCAAAACAGATGCTAATCTCAGTTTGCTTCCAGCCAAGCATGTCTAACACTCAGCAATTTTAAAAAAGGTGTGAATTTACTTTTATACAAAACATTCCATATACATCTCCTATTTTGAGCTTTGTTTGTGCCAGTAAATTACAGACACTGGCACAAAAATCAATTATAAGCAGCTTGAACTGACACAGTTATGATCAAATCACACTTAATTCACGTTTGTAATTAGCTTAAACTAGAGCAACACGTGCACACCTGTGGTGTGGGGAGGTGGGGAATAATTTCAATTAAGATACTCTTTCGTAAATTGTGGTATTTTACGTGTTATGTGCTCATTATGAACCAGACAGTGAGCAATCAGGGCCTGCAGAACAAACACTTTTCAGAAGTTCCATAAAACTAAACTCTTCCTTCATTCTCTGAAGGATCAGAACTAAATCACCTCAAAAAGAGACCCTTGAGGAGCTGGGGGGAGGGGAATGACAAACAAATATAAATCCAAGATATTAAGTTTAAATTTTTGAGTTATCACATACAGTTTGAAAACCACACACCAAAATCTCCACTCCAGGGTGAAACCTGTTTCACACTTGTAGAGCTAAATATAGAGATGAGATATATAACTAAGATAAAAAGAAAAATCAAACTTCCACAAGGAATAATCTCCATGCAATGAACCACAGCACCACAGCCTGCACAAGTCACTTACTTTTCTCCGAGAGTCACCCGGAGGCTGCTCTGGAGTAAAGAAATTAATTGTTCACCATGTTGTGTTCAACAGATACCCATTAAAATATAGTTGGAAAACTAAGTAAATAACCCTAGACTACACTTTTTGATACCAAACAGACATTTTTTTGTTCTATACAAAGACATTTAATTTATACACAAAACTGCAGCACTAATGCAGTACATGTACGGGATCAAAGAGATTCAGATAGTGCTACTGTTTGTATATTTGACATAAATGTAAGGTGACAATTTTTTTTACTGTAACTCTAAACATTAACCTTCTGTCATGTCCCTGCTTACTGCAGGGGGCTTGGACTTGATGATCTTTAAAGGTCCCTTCCAACCCGAACAATTCTGTGACTACAAACAGATTCAAAGATGACTCTTAAATACAGAGGAAACTATCTAATATTATTCAAAGTAATAAAAATTCTTTTATTTCACCTGGAAGCTCAAGACCTAGACATATTTCCTATGCTCTGTTTGTTTTCCATGTCACTGATTGGGAATTCTGCATCCTTGTGGGCAACTTTGTTTGTTATGCAGACGCAGAGCACAAACCCATCAGCTCCTGCTCCTGGGGAGCTATCAGCAGTTTCAAAATCCATTTTCACTCAGAAAATTATAATTAACCTTCCCAAACCCATCTTCTGAATAGGAAAAAAAAAAAGTGGTTATGCTAAGCAATACGGAACTAATTTAGTACTGTTATCAATATGGAAATGACTTCCAAATAAGTTGCTAGATCTTGGACACTTCCACGTTAAATTTCTGGGCTTAGCCAGCTTGAATACCCAGATTCACAATGAGATTTAGTGTTAAGATATGTCTTTACTACCAAATTGCCAAGTTTTACAGCTAAAATAAAACATTTCCAGCAATGTCATTTAACAAGGGGAAAACTTACCTCCAAACAGCTCGAACTCTCTTAACCCCTCAACAATGAACTTCTCAGACACCCACCGCTGAAAGAAATAAAAATTCTCCACATAATCAGTTACTCCATCTAGAGAAAAGTTTCTTTTCCCCTTCCCCACATGAAAAAACTCCAAAACTTCAGTGATTCTACTGTGGTCTGAAATTGATTTGCTGCATCACCAGTGACATCCTTGCTTTGGATAAGGATATTCCCTTTTTGTGACAATGACATGCACCCAGCAACCACACAGGTGCTGCTGTTATTCCCAATCAACATGCACTTGCAATAAAGTTGATGTAATTTTAAATTATTCAAACAAGTTTTTATACATGCACATACAGCAAAAATAATCAGCATGCCACAACCCCCTCACACAGCCAAATAAAAGTTGGGGGTTTAGCTGCAGTAAGTTTTTTAAAAAAGCTTTTACTATTTACAAAGAGGTGGTATCTTCTAGAATTCAAATATTTTGGTTATCTATCTATTGATTGAACGCAAAATTAGAACATAAATACTCTAAACCTGTCGTTCTTTTCCAGAATTCACGTTTGAAATTCACAGCAAGCATTAGGTTGTGCAGAGTATTTCTACCACTATCTAATACCACAGTTTAAACATACATATATATAAACACATAGTATACAATAGAATAGGCGATTTTAAGTTTGTGGAGTGTTGATCATGAAGTTAAATAATCAATCACAAACATTCCCATAGTAGAATTTGCTGCTTAGCAAAATAATTTAATAAACAGCTGACATTGTTCAGTGCACAGGAAGCCGGTCCTAGAAAGCACCAATGAGTCTTTAGGTAATGATGACTCAAAACTTGTATGCAAGAATATAATTTGAAAGCATTTAAAGCGGTTCTGTTGTAGGAAACTTCCTCAGTTAAAAAAGCAGAATTAAACAAGCTGTTGTGTTTAGCTTTGCAAGCAAAGTGAAGGAAAAATGACCCATAAATTGTGACACAGGTGAGGAGGCTACTTCTTAAAGAAGGCTGAAAATAACCAGCATTATGGCGCTTTTTCTTCACTGCAAAGCCCATTAAAGCGCCTCTGCACCGCACCCCAAGGAGATACATTTGTATGTGCGAGCAACAGAGGCTTTAGTGCGGTGTTTCTGACCAGCGCTGGTTGCACACCGACCCATGTCCTGCACTCAACCCTATAATCAGTTTTCCTGTACCCTTACAGTGCTCTCCAGGCCCGGCCACTCTGCACAAGCGCAAGGCTCGTTCTACCGAGACACGAGGGAAGCTGGAAGGTCTTCAACACTCACCCTAATGCGCTCGGGTTTACTTACAAGGAAAGACATGGATCCGCCGCTGTGGGACACACGCAGCAGAAAGGGCGGGACACCTATGGGCACAGAGTCGCGTCACCCCCTCGGCGGGCACCGCTCGCCGCCCTCATCCCCCGACACCCCCGGGGCCTTCACATACCCGCGGCCCGGCAGCTGCGGCCCGGGACGGCCCCAGGGAAGCGGTAACCCCGGTAAGCA
The DNA here is from genome assembly GCA_013400235.1 of Oriolus oriolus. Classification (NCBI taxonomy): domain Eukaryota; kingdom Metazoa; phylum Chordata; class Aves; order Passeriformes; family Corvidae; genus Oriolus; species Oriolus oriolus. Next base: position 238,739 of record VXBT01012010.1, on the reverse strand, counting down.
CCACCCGGTGCCCCCACCGACACCCCCGAACTCCCGCCGGGCCCAGCAGTCCCAGGAGGGTTCCAGGAGGGCCCCAGGAGAGCGGTAACTCCGGCAAGAACTGCCCGGAGCCCCCTAAAGCAGCGACACCCCCGAACACCCTCGGGGCCCCTTACCCGTGCGGGGCCCGCGCTGCCCCCGCAAAGCCCCGCCCCCCCCGGGCCCCTCACGGACCCCCCACGCTGCGGCCGCCGCCCCCC
>VXBT01012010.1:226369-238391 GCA_013400235.1 Oriolus oriolus | reverse complement strand
AGGCGGCGCCATGTTGGGTCCCTCAGAGGGGGCGAGGGGCAGCGGCACCAAGTCCTGTCCTTTGGCCACATCACCCCGCGCAGCAGTGCGGGCCGGGGCAGGGGCTGGAAAGAGGCGCAGTGGAAAAGAGCTGGCAGTGCTGATTGACAGGCAGCTGAACGTGAGCCCAGGTGGGCAAGAAGGCCAATGGCATCTGGCTTGTCAGTACGTGTGGTCAGCAGGACCGGCGCAGGGATTGTCCCCCTGGGCCGGGCACTAGTGAGGCCACACCTCAAGTGCTGTATCCAGTTCTGGTCCCCTCACTTTAAAAAGATACTGAGGGGCTGGAGCGTGTCCAGAGAAGGGAATGGAACTGGGAAGGCACTGGAGCACAAGGAGCAGCTCGGCCTGGAGAAAAGGAGGCTCAGGGGGGACCTTCTGGCTTCTGACCTGACAGGATGGGGCAGCCAGGGAGCGATCAGGCTCTGCTCCCAGGGAACAGGGTACAGGGATGAGAAGAAAAGGCCTCAAGCTGTGCCAGGGGAGGTTCAGGTTGGACATCAGCAGGAATTTCTTCACAGAAAGGTTTCTTAAACATTGGAGGGGGCTGCCCAGGGAGGTGGTGGAGTCCCATCCCTGAAGGTGTCCGAGGAACACCTGGACATCACACTCAGTATTCTGGGCTGGATGACAAGGTGGGGATTAGTCAGAGGTTGGATCATCTGGGAGGTCTTCTCCACACTAATCGATCCTGTGATTCTTTGGGTCCCTCAGAGAGTGGCCAAGGCTGTGCCCCCAGCAGGGACCCCGATCTGCCCACTTGCAATGCAAAACCCCGGGGGCAAATCTTCCATCTGCCCCCACCCCAGCCTGCACAAGGGGAGAGACACCTTCCTCCAGCCCTCCTGCACCAGGAACCACTTCCACCACAGCGCAGCACAGCACCAGCTCCTCCTGGTGTTTAAACCTACACCAAAACTCAGCCAGGACAAAGGAGGCTTTGAGATTCTGCTAAATGAAAGGAACACTGAAACAAGCCAAGTAAAGCACGAATGTTTTGATTATATTTTACTCTTCATTAGATTGTTCATTTGAATGTTCGTATTACAAAATTAGCTGCCATGGCCCACAGCTGGATGGGACTTCAGGAAAGCTGTCCACTTACTCAAAAGAGCACAAACTAGTACTTCCTTTCAAAGAACTCTGTGAAACAATAACATATTAATCTTTAAAGCTAAATAGTGCTAAAATTTCACATAATCTACATTAGTTCTGGTTTTAAATAATTTTACCAACCATTATAAAATTAATGTATTTGCATGTATCAGGTTACAGACATTTGCATTTCAATCAGGGTGAAGTATCCCATGCTGGAACAAAGAGTTTAAGCAATTGCTGTTTCAACAGCAGCTAATTCTTATTGCCTCAGAACCAGGTTTCCACAAAGTATTGAACAAGAAAATGCAGGACATTGCTTCCCCACAAAACTGTTAAAAGTCTGTTACAAGCAACAGTAAAATGCCTTCTGGACAGGAAGCATTTATAAAATGCAGAGCTCTCCCAGCGAAGTGCTTGCACAGGGCATTCACTTCATTCTTCCCATTTAGATTCAAAACCCTGAAGTGATCACTGACCAGATGAAGAGGACAAATATCCTCTGGAACGTTTTGACTGGCCTGGGGAGATTGGCAGTTGCAGGTACTCCACTAGATCTGGCTCCTGGCTGAAGTGAACTGGGGAGCAGCTGCTGAGATCAGGAGAGAAGGGGCTGAGGCAAACTTGAACAGTTAAAAATACTGAAGGAAAGCTGGTTGAATTGCTAACTCACCATGCACTCACTCCTGAAGGAACACTATGCTGACGTCACAGACTTCACATTGTGTTAAGTTTGCAGCATCCAAACACACAAGTAGGAAACTGTCCATGTATTCCATTCCCTTGGTTCTAACCATCTCTGTGTTTTACACATAAGCCAATCATGCCCACAAGTGACCTAATACTGCTTCAGGCCTTTGTAAAAAAAAATGAAGATAAAAAATCTTCTACTTCTATTAGAACTTCTATTCTACTGGGCTTAAATCCCTGAAGAATCCATACTGTGTATGGAAGGCTCTAAATATTGTGCCTTGATGCAAATAAATGCACAGTAAATGTTTATTGTGCAGTTTTCCTCCCCCTAAGTTTTTCCCCTTTCCCTCAATGACTAAAACCAAAGTTTAAAACCAAAGCATGAATATGTTACCAACACACATGGACAGGTTTACAATCTTCTGTTTTTAAAGAACAAATGACAAAAAGCATTCAAGAATATTGCAGTATTTTTTTAAACAGACAAGTAGCAAAACTTTGTACCACCTGGAACAGAACTGCCGAGACAAAGCTCTCCACACATTTTGCTGTAATACTTAAATAAGTAACACCAATGCAAGAACTTTTCTCTTAATGGTTACTAGTGTTCAAGGAATCAGAGGATTATGGAGTTATGTAGGTCTTTGTACCCTGTGAATAACAATTCCACAGGTGGCACTGAGACGCTTCTCACGACACAGTCACATGGCCTTCACTTTGATTTGCTTCATCTTCATCTGCTTCTTCTCAAGCTTCTTCTGCTCACGCCGCAGAGCAGCTTCCTGTAGGCAAGGACAGGGTGAATAAACACGGGTGATCTCTTCAAAGAGCAAGCAGATCATTTCAGAGCCAAACAGCAATGCCCTCCAGCACTGGGTTCACATCTCACGGGGAGCCTTCGTGTGTTTCAGAAAGCAGCAGCAAATACCCTGACAGTTGTCTGCCCTCCAGCAAGTAGAAATCAAAGTTGCCAATGCTACAATACCTACAGGCAGCCCTGCAGATCTAGGAGGGATCTGCCAGCAGCCTGTACCAGTGTGAACATCCACCTCACCTCCAGCCGACGCTGCTTCTCAGGATCCTCTTCGTTCATGATTCGCTCCTTCTCCGCCCGTTTCTTCTCCTCTCGGCGGGACTGGGCAGCCTCCTGTCTCTGCACATGAGTCAGCTTGAGGAAGTTCTCTTCCACCCGAGCCCTGTTCTTGTCAGCTTTTTGCTTACCCTTTGCACAGAGAAAAGCAAATGCAGTTTGTACTGATTTCCCCACAAGCAGGATGCAGGATCTCTACCAGTCATACAAGAAACATAAGGATCCAGTGGATGCATAAGGATCCAGTGGTAATGATTCCAATCTCACACAATGTTCAGAAGACAAAACCAGACACCACTTACTTCTCTGTTCAGCCGGAACTTCTTTGCTTTGTCAATGGAGTAGATAACCATGCTCATCAGAGGCAGCAAAGACTCCATGTCCTTTGGGGAAGTGTTGCCTGAACCAGGCACTGAAATAAAGAGTTCCTTGTTCATTCAGACAGACTGGCAGTACTTGTCTGCTTGCTGTGATGCTCTTCCCTTATGGCTCACACTGTTCATGAAATAAAGATGCTCTTATCCTACTCTTTAGGAAGCTTCATTTGGAGCTACAGGCTTGAATTTTGAAGAGATCTGAAGATCTATTCTTGTCTAGAAGAGATTCCCAACAAGCTACTTCTATTTCCGACCAGGGTAAACCAATTGAGCCTGCACAAGTTCAGACTGCAAGGCTTGTGGTTTTTAAAGCCACTCCAAGAGAGAGGAGTGTGAGCTGAGGTCAATAACAGCAAAACTGAGTGTCCCGTTATCATGACAATATGCTGCTGCTCGGTCCCCAGTGTATTGATGCCTTCTGTTTATCAATCAGTGATCCTGTTACATGCACTGAAGTCATTCATCACACATTATCTTCCACAGCTGACAGATCATGAGCATGTGACTTACACAAAGCCCAACACTCCCCCAGCCACACACAACAACAGTTCTCTTACCATTAAATGTAAACAGAAGCGTCTTTTTAGTTTCGGGCAGTTTTGTAAGCTGGCCCTCCCTGGAGGAAAGAAACAAGTGTTTGGAAGGAGTGAAGAAAAATACAAAGTAACTAACTTTGGTTGGAAAAACCTCATCAAAAACCAAAGACACTTGGAAAGTACTTCAATAAAACAAACATTAAAAGCCTGGCTATAACCCAAAGTTAAGTTTCAAACGATTCAGGTTCCTGAAGTGTTTTACCCAAAAGCCTGCAGAAAAAAGGCATGCATGTGAAAACATAAAGCACCAGCCCCCTCTGACTGTCAAGAGGGCATCTGAGCACTAAGAAGGCCTGTATATATTTAATTACATTCAGCTTCACACACCCCCTTGTTGTTTATACCACTGAAGATCTCTAAATATTTTAGGAGAACAAAATATTCTCTCAAGAGTTTAAACATTCACTGCCCAAAATCCCACAGTATTCTAATGTGAAAATCTCAGGCCTACATTTCACAGATGCTCCACAATTTTAGCACAAGGTACACACATAAGCTGTCTTATAATTAAATCAAAATACGTTCCTTTATGTTCATTTATTTATACGCCTGTGAGCATAATATACTCTTGCAAAAACCTACGTGTTAATTCAGGTAAAACACACCACCCACCACTTGGCAATTCTGAAGCAGCCCCTGAAAGCACCTCTGGACTAGGAGGCTCAGGGAAACAGCAGAGAGGCTGCCTCTGTGTATTGCTGAAGCACAGCTGAGAATCAGCCTGAACAGAGCTCTGCCTTTATACGTACTCTTGCATAAGTTTTGGACCGGAGAACTGGTCCGAGAATTGGACAGACTCAATCTTGTCAGCGTAGTGTGTGAGGAAATGGATCATCTGAAAGAGAAACAGGGGTTAGTTTTTCCCAACATCAATCCAGCTGCAGCCTACCCACTCCATATGGGTTTTCCAGGTTCCCTGCCCGTAGCAGGGGGCTGGAACTGGATGATTTTTAAGGTCCCTTCCAGCCAAAATCATTCTATGGTTCTATATATCACTCAGGAAACTGCTGTGCTCAGCTTGCCACAGTGACACTGATAAAGATGGGAACTTCTCCCTTGAACTTTTTCTTTTAACTTTTTTAGAACATACAAGCTGTAAATGCCAGGATTACCAAGGGGTATTTGTATTAATTCATTCAAGTTTACCTTAGCATCCATCATTCCCTCTGTGACCTCTCCCATCTCTGACAAGATAGCCAGTGAATCTGGAAGCCCGTATTTTGCACCAGACTTAGGTTTATCACTGCAGAACTCACTCTATTTCAAAGAAAACAAAGAGAAAGAAAAATAAACACAAGCCTGTAAGTATCTTATCAGACTGAACTGTTCTGGAACAGAGGGACCCCTAAAAGTACCTGAAAAGAAACAATAAAAAAGACACTCAGTCACTCAGCCTGGCTGGGGACATTTCAAACAAAGTAAAGCACACAGCATGAACAGTCCTTAAGCTAGTATTTTCCTTCAGAAGTCAGCACTTTAAGGGAGAAGATAAAGCAATTCTAATACATCCACGCTGGAGTGGTCAAAGTGGAAGGCATTTTTCTTACATTGTTTGATAACAGAACAAAAACTGGCATCCTACCAACCACACTTCATGCTGTTACTTGAGAGAAAAAATTTGCAAATCATTGCCTGTTATCACTTTGCAAGCTCTGCAATTCTTTTCAGGGCTTGAACATATGGAAAGTTTTAATTTCAGATCATGTAAAAACAGATGACTTAAACCTAAATTTTCCACATCATACATCACTAATTAAGTTTACTTTTCAGTCCTTGAAGAAGTCTTTTGTGCAAATTAAATGAGGTGAAGTGACACTCGTGTATGCTGACAAAATACTGAAGCCTCTCCTAAACCAACTGTATGTACCCCAAAAGAAAGGTGTAAGCTACTTTCCACTGCCTCTTTCCCTGCAGGTCTGACAAGGGGAGCACTTCTGATGTTTGATTCCATTAGACTTTTATCTGTAGATGAAAATGTCTTCTCCCCACAAATTCCAAGAGGTCAGTCAGGTTTTCAGCTGTTCCCAAGAAAACAATGAATATGCAGATTAGATTCTTATATGATATTATTTATCAATGTGCATGTACATACCAGGTCCTGCATCTCCTTCTGAAGTCTCACCAGTGCTTTTCTGGTTCCAACAGCAAACACATACGTGTCCATATCTTCATCATTCATTGTCACCTTTATTTGCTGTGAAACAGAATGTTATTAGCCCTGGTCAGATTTCAGTGTTTGACACTTTGATTCCTAAGAACAAGGACTAAGCAAGGAGAGACACAGCTAAGAAAAAGGTGGTTGATTTAAAGCTTTTCAGTGTGTCTTAAAGTAAGGGAGCTTTTTAATTAGACTGAGCACACAATTCAGTATTGTGCTGTGATGACAGTGACTAAAACAGCAGAGTTGTAAAAATAATTTGCAGTTAATTATTTTTAATAGATGTAAATAAATACAATTATAGATGCATGGAAAGAGTGCACACAGTGTTCTTCCAAATGTAACCTCTCCTGGCACTTATGCTCTCTAAAAGCAAGTAGGAAGGCAAAAAGTAACATTAAGAATATAATATCCAGACCAATGTATGGGTTAAGCAGTTCTGTTCAGGCAGACTGAACAGACAGACAATCACTAAGTATTTCAGATTGTAAAACCACTTTTTATCAAGATGAAGTCTTGAATCATGATAGACTGCTCACAAAACCACTCAAACGATAAAATCCACAGATAAAGCAACTTCCAGTCATCAGCAGTTTGCATTTCACAGGCAGGAAAGAAATACAAACAATTCTTTGAGGTTGTTTCAACAGTTACTGAACTGGAAGATATGGAATACTACAGAATTCACCTGGAACAATCAAAAGCAGCAGACCAGAACCGAAGGAATGCAACAGTTTATCAGAGCTAATCTGAAGGGCTGAGTACGCACCACTTGGTCCGATGCCGGCCTCATCATGCGTGCCAGGACGTTCAGCAGGTCCTGTCTCTTGAGAAACTAAAAACACAAGGTGGTAAACACAGAAAACAGCTGAATAGACAACAGTAAAAAATTCCTTCCTAACATCTGAGTTTTCCCTCTGTGACCAATACAGCTCAAAAGCAGGCCCACTTTCTGCACTGGACGAGTTTCTCAGGGTTTTGTTCCCTCAAGTCAGAAGATGAACTGTGGGACTGTTCCATCCGAGGTGCGGGGCTTTGTATTTGTCTTTGCTGTACTTCTTGGAATTCCTGTTGGTCCATTTATCCCTATAAGTGGCAGATGGCTCTTCAGCCTACAGTTACCTCTGTTCACACTACACCTCTGGTTTCTATACTCTCTTTCTGCAAGCACTTGCTCTTTGGTGCCAACTTCAAGGGGCAGAATACAGGTCTGTACAGACCTTCAGATGACCAGTTTTCCCTCGTGTGTGTGTACTCAGAACTCTGTATCAGAATGTGAGCACAAATGCCAAGCTGGGATTCCTTGCTGCTCACACAAATGGAAAAGCCTCTAGAACCTGACAACTGGTGACATGTAAACAGCACCACAAACTCTCTCCTTCTTACCTTTAACTGGATGAGCATTCCTTCACAGCACACCCTTCCAGAGCACCACAAGTTATATATGTGTTCATTTTCTTGATTTAGTTTCCCAGTGCTTGTAGCTTCTTTATTAGTGCCATCATCCCCTGAGGAAAACAACAGTGACAGAGAACTGCAATCTAAACTCACAAATTGAGACACCATAGTTCAGCAGAAGGCTTAGAGCTCATAATACCCCAGCACAGAGAAGGATTCTCTACAGCCTAAATGGCAGTCTAAACCCAGCTTTATTCAAATACTAAAACCAGATTTCTGTCATTATGGAACTCACCAACAAGAGCAAAGTTACTTTCTAGCAGCTCCCTGTGAGTGTTGAACCAAGCATGAGCCAGGCGGTTGTTTTTGTTCTTCCCAATGATGTAGTTCATGATGTAAGCCAGGAGACCTGTTACCATCAGGATCTCCATGTAATAACTCTCCCAGCTGTTTTGAAGGTGAGCAGGGACCTGTGAAAGGGAACAGAAACTGTGATTTACATATTGAACGAGTGGATTTTATACACATGAAAATTTTGGAAACATAGAGTACTGGAGAAGCTCCATCCCCAACACAGCAATAAGCTCCACAAAGCCAACAGGAGAGAGCTAAGCCTACATAATGCACTTGGCTTACTGGGGCACAATAATCATACAGGAAACAACTGATAACAGCATTCCCAAAATACCTGCTTAATACAAACAAAGCACTCACTTCCAAGTGAGCCTGGGCTAGCACACATCCCTCAGAGTAAACAGCACTTCAGTTCACCAAGCATTTGAGCTTGATGCCCTGCCCATCACAGCATTATGTGATCATGACATAACTTCTTTGGAAATCCAAAGTAACACCCAATGCCCAAGAACATTCTCAGGATGCCACAGAGAGCCACAGACTCCATGGGGGAGCAGGGAAGCCTTCCTGACCTTGCCACCTCAGAGGCTAATTAGCCATTCTGCTATCACTGTACCACCCTTGAGTCACAAAAGTACCCAAATCTTAATTTTCACTGCCAAGGTCAGCTATAATACCTAAAAAGAGATCTCAGGGGTAATAGAAACGCAGACCTTGGGTACCTGATCATTCTGTGAAAGACTATTTTGGGAGGCAAAAAGGTGATGCAGGGTAGGCAGAGATTGGCTTCAAAAACCAACAGAGTTGAGAAGTTCTAATCTGACACTTAAACCATAGACAAGCTAAAAACATACTGTGTTCATTGTAAGTGCATATTAGCACCCCAGTAACATTCCTGGTGTACCGTCTTAAGAAAATAAAGTGATGAAACTCCAAATAGAAACTGGATCAACAGTTATACCTACATTAACTATTGTTATGGGGTCTTTATTTTTGCTATGAGACGCATCTGGTTTCTCTTCATACCCCTCAAACTCCTCATCATCATATGGTTCACTCTCAGTGTCACCTTCCTAAAGGACAAAATCACAAACAGCATGAAAATCCAAAGCCCAGCAAGTAAAATCCAAAAAGAGAAAAAAAAATGCAGAGACACTATTAGAAAATACATAAAGGAAGGAGATGAGACCTTACCTGTGTGTCTGCATCATCAAAGTCTTCCTGATTTTCATCCTGACCTTCAAGCTCTACAGTGGCTTCTTCTTCATCATCTTCTGTAGTGATGATCCTCTGAGGAGACTCTGTGACTGTATCTTCATTCACATCCTCAAATTCAGCAAAGTCATTATCATCATATTCCATAATGTCATCTCCATCCTCAAATTCATCATACTTTGCCAAAGAAAAGCTCCATGGGATGAACAGAACAGCAATAAAAATATATAAGTTCTTCATTTTCACTGGAAAAAAGAATTAAATCAATCATTGCAAAAAGGCCTTGTCCATTCTGTTACATCACACTTCCAGTAATCCCCAACACACAGTGCACAATTTGAAAACACTACGAAAGCCAAAACAGAGAAAGAAATAAACCCCTGCCTGATCTTGCCATCTTCTCTATAAAGAAAGTGACTACTGGTACAAGAACAAAATAACTCTGAAGGAGAGGTTCTGGACTCTGGTGCTTGTGGCGGCAGCAAATTCACATCTGGCCATACTGTTCAAATGAGCTGAGATGGAAAGCAGGGACGTTCTGCTACAAAACCAACTCTCCAATAGCATCTCCCAGCCAGCTCTGCCAGCTCACTTCCAAGACCACATTCTGTGTCTACAGTTGTTATTAATTAGCAATCGGGCACAGTCAGAGCATTGAATGTGTAACAGCAGCAATAAATCTTAAAATGCACTTGATTAATTTAAACAGCAATGCTCTGATAGCCTCTGCTAGTCCAAAAGTGCTCATCTGTGATTTTCTAGGCTGCACACTCAGAACTAAGTCCCACAGTGTGCCATCATGATTTCTGCATAGAGACAGAGACCTTTTGCTGGAAGCTGTGCCAAAAAAAACCCAGGAAGAGGACAGATATTGCACTGCTCCCCAGAACAGCAGAGTAAACGGGCTCACGAGCCCAGAGCTCCCCCAACATCGGCCAAAACCCTGCACAGTTTGTCAGTTCACTTTATTTTGCCCTCAGCTTCCTGTCTCTTCTGCTTGAGTTCAAAACAGTCCCAACCTCCCATTCAGGTTGGGGGAACCTTCTCCAAGGTCCAAAAAAGGCAGCAACAACCCCCCAGCTGCACTTCACAACCAGGCACAGAGGATCAGCTGCATCAGGCTCTGCTGTCAGGCTCATTTTACTCCCTCCCGCAACCAGATCCGAGTGGGAACCTGAATGTTAATCACAGTGTTCTCTTACAAACTTAGAATAGAAATGATTTGTTTCTAAATTTGACCAGCATTCCTCTGAGTGCCTCACGCAGGGAACCCACTGCTATAGATGACAAGGTCGACTAAAATAAACACCTTTGTCAAAGACTCCTCACTTCAGCAAAAACCTGCACAGAACATGTTCACGGGACCTTAATCAGGATGGAAAGTCCAGCAAGGCCGAGCCCAGGAATTCGGAACATTGTGTGGGAACCTCACAATTTTATGTGAATTTAAGAAGAAACCGCTCCCCAAAATACTATTTAGATAGGACAGAATTTGCACTCAGAGGTTAAAAACGACACGACAACGGAGCCACCTGCTCGACCATACTCTAACAGTTTCACAGTAAGAATTCCAAGACTATTTGAGCACATCCACTTTCAGAAGACCTGACAACTCCAAATAGCTTCATGCAAAATAAACTTCTGCAGCCAATCCGAAGGATACAGTTGAATCGGAGGTGGGTGAGAGCTGGAGGACCCCCTTAACTCAGCAGTCTGTCAGAATGGGATCCAAGCACAAATTCCAGGAAGTAGAATATCCTCAGCAGGCCCTCCACGACCCACACGCCACCGACTTTCCCTTGCAAGAGGAACCGATTCATTCTCTGATCTCCGCACCGGCTTCCCAGACCCCACTGGCAAGAGAAACTGCTTTAAACAATCCGAAGGCAAACACTGCTGCTGCTGCTCCCTGTGCTGAACGTTCACCAGCCTGGGGCTTGCTCAACAGATCTCAAGCCTAGAACCGAGCTCAGTGGCAGATTTTGGAGAAGCGCCCGTGCCCAGCAGGTCGGGCCCTCACCGTGATCCCCGCCCGAAGCGGGAACACCACCGCAGGTGTTATCCTGCCGCTCCAGGGACGCTCCCAGCTCCTTCCCGGAACACGAATCAAGGTCAATAAGATAAAACCAACGATCTGCCGCCCCTGGGTGCAGCCCCTCTCACACCCCCGGGGCGGTGCCCAGACCCCCGGCCCCGCCGCCAGCTCCTCCCGCCCCGCGGGACGCAGCACAGGCCGCGCACGCCCGGTGCCCTCCGCGAGAGGCTGCCCCTCCAGGGGGCACCGCCGCTACCGAGCTGCCCGGAGGAGGCGAGCCCCGCCCGGCCGCCCCGGGGCGGGGGGAGCGGGGTGTCCCGTCCTGGCGGGGCCGCTGGGGCCGGGGTCGCGTTACCTGAGTCACGGGCTCGGCCCCCGCCCGCCGTACCGGGGCGCATGCGCAGTGCGGGCCCCGCCGCATGTGCGGGGGTGTGCGGGTACACACGCGTGGGCGGGGGCTAGGCGAGCCCAGCCCTGCGGCGCGGGAACCACCCGAGAAACAACCGGGAACCACCCGGAAACCAGCGCGGTCCCGGGGCTGCTGGTGACGTTACCCGCTCCCGGTTTCACTCCCGGTTTTCCCGCTCCCGCCTTTGCCCGGTCCCACCGCCCTCACTCCCCGCTGCTTCACCTGCAGACGGTGCGCATGCGCCAGAGAGCGCGCGGCCGCCGCGTGTCATCACGTACGGTGCGTGGGCACGTCGGTGCGTCGCGTCTCCACCCCCGGCCCCGGTAACCGGGGAAGTGGCGGTGNGACCTCTCGCGGGCGGGACCCGCCGTAGCCGCGGCCTGGAGCGGGCGCGGGCCGCCCGGGCCTGCCCCGCACAAAGGGCCCGCCCCGCCCCGCGGTTCCGCGGGCGGGAAGGGCCCCACGCAGGGCCCGGTGTGCCGGGGCAGCGCCTGTCCGGGACTCCTGTCCCCGTCCCGGCCCTACTCCCTGCCGCGCCCTGCGGAGGGCGATCTCGGAGGGCG
>VXBT01012010.1:174613-226359 GCA_013400235.1 Oriolus oriolus | reverse complement strand
GGGCGGGGGTCCCTCCGCCCTTCCTTCCTGAAACGGGAGCGACTGAGGCGCATCGCGGCCGTGTCCGCGGATCCCGGGGGCTGCAGGAAGGATCCGTGCCCCGCGCATTTCCTCCCACGGAACGGCGGCCACAGCGCAGGGAAGCCTCGGGAGTTTTCCTGTGATCTCTGCGCCCTGTGGGAACCTATCCCTGTTCACTCGCTGCTGGCCGAGTGGGCGAACTGACCACATTTTTATTTTTGCTGCTGTATGACAATAAGAAGGTGGTCCTCCTTATTTTTTGAGGCAGCGGAAGGGAGGAAAAAGGTGGATAAGTACAGTGAGGAAGAATCCTTACAATCAGATTTTAACGTAACAGTTTTCAAAGATTCCCACTGTGCTGTCACAGCAGAAATGCGGTTCCACCTCTCGTCCCTCTGTTGTACATTTTGATCTCCCAGTGCCACGGATCCGCGGGTGTTAAAGCTACAAGGTGTGTCAGGACAACAGGGAAAACAGGACTCCAGGGTCAGCTGCTGCCATGGAGACCTGAAGAGCGGAGTTTCCCCCAAAATCTGCTACTGAGCTTTGGTCTCGACTCGAGATTTATTGAGCAAGCTCTAAGCTGGTAAATGTTCAGCACAGGGACCAGCTGCAGTATTTACCTTCAGATTGTTTTGAAGTTGGTTTTTTGCCAGTGAGTTCTGATCTCATTGAAGATTCTTAGTGTGAGGATTTGTTTAATAAGACTTGTAGCCTTTGGACAGCTAATTATAATGCATTGGAAAGCAGTGGGTGTCTTGCTCTCTTTCCTGCCTTACAGGTATGATTTACTTGACCATGCAGATAATTAAATGACTCAAGAATGGAAACTGTAAATATTAATGTATCAGTTCAGTCTTCATCTTAGAAAATCAAGTTCTGGGCAGACATGTTATGTGGAGTGTTTAAAATATTGTTTGAAAAATAGAGGTTGGAGAGCATATAAATATATATGTATAATAGAGAGCTCATATATGTGACTGAAGGTGCTGTCTTAAGAGGCAAAGGGAGTTGGCTTCTGGCAGAGATGTGCCTGGGCTCACACGGGGCCTTGTGCTGCTCTGGGCCCATTTCTCTGGAGGTTGCTGGGTTGAGGGAGTGAGATATTGACAAGCCGTGAAACACAGATGGTACAATGTGGACATGCAAAATATGCACCGAGCTGCCTTTTCATCTCTTGTTCCTCCTGATGTTCAAAGTTCTGGCCTTGGATTTGTTTGTCTTAGACTGCAAACAGGACAGGTAACATCTTAAATATGTTTAAGTAATCCTTGGAGGACACGACCTGTTTTGGAAGACAACCACTTTGTTTTATTCTTCTCTCGAATTGTGGATATGTTCACACTGACAAAAGAGCAGAGCCCCATCCTTTTTGGGAAACAGATTAAACTCTTGTCTCTCAGAGTTCCACAAGTCCCCGTGTCATGACCGAAGGGATCAACTAACGAGAAAAGTCATGACGATTATCGGTAACTGCCTGAAGAAGAAAGGGCATTAATTTGTTTTTTCTCATGTTAGCAGGTATATTGGGGACATCATGAATTGGAATAAAGGTGGACCTGGTACAAAGAGAGGCTTTGGGTTTGGTGGATTTGCCATAACACCTGGGAAGAAAGAGGAGCCCAAGCTGTCTCAGCAGTCCCACAGTGCTTTTGGCACAGCCGGTTCCTCGGCAGCGTTCGCAAAATCGGGGCCTCCTCAGCTGCCTTCCTTCTACAAGATCGGGTCAAAGAGAGCAAATTTTGATGAGGAAAATGCGTACGTACAGTTATTTCTTGTGTTTCTGTAGCTCTAGATTTTAACGTTTTTATGTTTCCAAGGTCAGGGGAAGTATCTGTGACGTTTATATATAAAAATACATAATGATATCGTTAGAAGACTGTGAGATACTATGGTAGCCCATGGAAGCCTTCCTCCAGCTTTCCCCTCTCTAGAACATATTTTATTCACTCTATGGTGTTCTCAAAGTTGGAGCCAAGCAGGATAAATTTGGGTGTCTTTTGCACAGGAAAACACTGATCTCCACAATTCTTTACTAACCCTTCTGTTGGCTGCATAAATGTGTAAGTAAGGCTGAGAAGGTTGGGATTGTTAAACCTGGAGAAGTTTGGGGCTGACCTAATTGTGGCCTTCCAGTACCTGAAGGGAGCCTACAAGAAAAAGAGAGGCTCCGTTTCATGTTACCTATTTGCCCAGCCATCACTTTGAACTTATAACATGAATAATTGTAAATAAATAAATCTCAACATCTTCTCCTGTGTCCACACTGACTTTTATTGTCCATGTGGGTACCTTGACTCAAGCAGAAGCCATGAAAGACAGCACAGTGCTGTAAACTGTGTGCTGACTGGCTGTTGTTTGTTTCTTTTCAGGTACTTTGAGGATGAAGAAGAAGATTCCAGCAATGTGGAATTGCCGTACATTCCCGCAGAGAATTCCCCCACTCGGCAGCAGTTCCATTCCAAATCTGCAGACTCTGACAGTGATGATGATCCTCTGGAGGCATTCATGGCTGAAGTGGAGGCAAGACCAGGCTCGGGAAATGTTTATTCATTGACGTGGCTGTGCCTGTGTGCAGTTAGGGGCAGCAGATGTCACTCAGGGCTTTGGCAACTGCAGTCAAAATGCCACTTAACTTTGAGTTTTATGTAGGATGGTGTTAGTTCGAACTCAAAAATGGGTTAGATAGGCAGAGAGTGGATATGACTTACAATAACTTAACTATTTAACTACTTTGAGGATGTCAGAACAATACAACATAGAGCTCTGATTGTCTCTGAACATCAAACTAAGGTTTCGCACATTTTTCACTACCTAAATGGAAATTGTTTGTATTTATCATGAGCTGTTTCTTAGCTAAAGTTATGTTATTAGCTGGATTCAGGAGGGATATGGGTAATTTAATTTTTCAACGACGTTGTCACAAGCTTAGAGTATATAAATTGAAAGGTATTAGTAGGAGCATAATCAGATACGGAACAAGACAAAATTCAGTCCAAGAAGTGTTATCTCTGTGACATAATGGTCTAATTATACAGGAACATTTTTCCCTTATGTGTTTTACCATCTTGGTCTTTCTAACATGTGACAATTTTATGACCTGTTAGGATCAAGCTGCTCGAGACATGAAGAGACTCGAAGATAAAGACAAAGAAAAAAAGAACGTTAAGTAAGTTCTCTTTTATCATTCCCATTCCTGCCAGTGTCTTGTATGTGCTCAGAGAATTCCAGTCCATTTTGTTGATGATGATTGTTCCTTAGACAGTATAGTATATACCTAATAAACATAATTAACCAGTGCATGATATCCTATGGATAAAGATTTGTTCTGTAAAAATGCAATGATAGGGAAGAATCCGTGGCACCATCCTGTGGCAAATTGCAACAACTCTGAGAGTTATCCCACACGAGAAGCCTTTCTAGGCCACAGAAATTGGGGCAGCACGTTGTACTCCTGCCACCTTCCAGATCAGCCTGGATAGCTTTTCTGCTTCCCACACCCTTGGAGAGATCAGGATGGTTTAGCTTAAAATTGCATTTATGTGAGCAAAATAACTCAGTGCTGGTGTACCTGGAGTACTGGAGACTCTTCCAAACCTGGACTAGGTTTTTAGACATTAAAGCTGATAGATTAGGTAGCACGTGACAATTGCGGTACTAAATTTGGAGTTTAAAAACAGTTTAAATTTGTGCAGCTTATCTGTTTGTTTTGACCAAGGAAAATAGTTATGCTGTTGATTCTTGATAGAAATGTCAGATATATTTGTAGAAGTTACATTGCATGGGGTTGATCAGATATACATGGTCCTGAAACAGAACACCGGATCCAAATCACCACCTGGGGAAGTTCTGAACTGGATTTGCTCTTCCTGGCTCATATTCCTCTTCAGTTATGGGACTTCTGTAGCATCAAGAGCTTAGACCAGGATGGTGTTTGATGTGGCTTCTGCTGGGAAGACGGAGTCCTAATCTTTCAGTCTCAGTACTAGAAGTAAAGAGAAGTCTTTGCAGGGTCACTGCTATGGTTGGCACCAGATGTGAAAACTCCATGGGTTGGGAATATGAATGTTGCCGAGTTGAGAGTGTTGTGTCTTCCGCAAAATCTGGAGCTCAGCACTAATCAAATGAAACTATTGAGCTGAGTCTGTGGAACACTTGCAGGGAAGTTTTTTCTCCGCTTGTTTTTCCAGGGGTATTCGAGATGACATTGAAGAGGAAGATGACCAAGTGAGTTCCTATGCAGTCTTTCTATCTTCTTTTTGTTGTTTTGGTTTTTTTTTACTTTTCCTCTCCAAACACATAACTACTAGGGACAAACAAAATTCCAGTATTGTGCGCAGTATCCAGACAATTCAGCAGGAAGCTGTAGTGGTTACCCTGCTGTGTCTCTACCCTTCTAGGTGTTTTAAGAAGAATATTAGACAGTTGCATTCATTGAAGAAGATTTTTTCAGTCAGTTTGAACTTCAGCTTCCTATATAGGTTGTTCAGTGTCCGAGGATCTTAAAAATTGCAGTTAGCGCAGTCAGCTCCAGGGGACACCAGGGAGAGGCTGTTGGACTGTGGAGACTCCTTGCAGTGAAATGTGGGGTCTATTCAAGGCAAGAATCAGGCTTCTTGATCCCTGTTTTCAGAGAAGCTCCAGTTCTCATTGAGGTTTATAAGCATCACTGTAGCCAAAATAATAAAGAGAAAAGACTTAATTTCAAAATGTACCTTACTACTGAGTTGTAGTTACTAACTCTTGTGTTACTCGCATTAATGCAGAGCTTGGCAGGGTTGTCTGGCCTTGAGGGCTCTGCTTCCAGTGTGGTGAGTAGCTGTGCCAAAGTTTGAGCAGAGGTGACCTTATGCTCGGGGACAGCTGTTGTTCAAGTGTATTGTGTGCATAGCTCTGTGACTGAGGGATAATTGGCCAGGAAAATGGAAAAGCCAGATGAGTATATACATGTATTTGTAATTGAGCCTTGCTTGACAAATCTGATCTTAAATATTTGCTTCAAGTCAGGCGAGACTGGTGTTTTCTCTATGAGAAAGTCTTGGTGTGCCAGTGAGAATCTCAGAGACACAAACATCATTGTGAGCTGTGAGGATGGCATGTGACAGGGTGACAGTGTCTTAACTTGGGCTTGTCTTGAAGGACTCTTCTGAAATAGTTTCTTTCACATTTGTTGTTGACTCTCTCAATGAAACATAGATACAGTTTCATTTCTTAAAGTCTAGTTAACGGAGGTAAAGAAACCATCTTTGGCATAGTGTGTTTGAAAAAATAAACATCATGTGCTTAGGAACAATGTATTTTGTGGTTAGAAACCTACAGCGTTTGTGCTTTGTTCATATGGAAATAAGAATGGATCCTTGTTAAATGTAACAAGACTTGGTAGAAGGAGTTGTTAAGCAGA
This sequence comes from Oriolus oriolus, assembly GCA_013400235.1. Taxonomy (NCBI): domain Eukaryota; kingdom Metazoa; phylum Chordata; class Aves; order Passeriformes; family Corvidae; genus Oriolus; species Oriolus oriolus. The sequence continues at coordinate 220,937 of VXBT01012010.1, read as the reverse complement.
CACATAAGAGAAATTTGTTCTTTAGGAGCATTTTGTGGTGTAGCTGACACTGGAGTTGTTTTCTTTATTTGTACTTCTTTGTACTTTATTTGTACATCCTTCGGGATGTGTCTGTTGGTATTTATTAGAAGAATCAGTTCTAGTGAATGTAGTTACTTTTTTCCTCAGTGGTGGGTGTGAAAGCAAACAGCCACTTAGCACATACATCACTTGAACAAACAGCAGGAATTTTGCATCCTATTGTATGTGAGTTTGCTGATCTGTTTTGCTGCAGGAAGCGTATTTTCGCTACATGGCTGAGAACCCCACTGCTGGTGTGGTGCAAGAGGAGGAAGAGGATAACCTGGAGTATGATAGTGATGGGAATCCGATTGCACCGTCCAAAAAAATAATTGATCCTCTTCCACCTATTGACCATTCAGAGGTAGGAGGGAATTCTGTTCTGTTCTAGTTGAGGCACTCCAGAGAGCAGGAGCTGAGAAGGCCCCTGTAATATTTCAGTGCTTCAGTAAGTCATATCAAAGGTCCTTGAAATGACGTAATTTAAGCAAATGTTCTGGCAGACAATTAAGAACTTCATAAAAAATGGAATCTTGAGTCTGGACTAACTGATTAATTAATTAATTACCTTGCAGATTGAATACTCACCGTTTGAGAAAAATTTCTATGATGAGCATGAGGAGATCACCAGCCTGACCCCACAGCAAGTGGTGGAGTTACGGCATAAGTTAAATCTCCGGGTAAGCTGGTCACAGAACTGTCCTCCCAGCAGCTTTTAACTCCCTTGTATTTTCAGACTATCTTAGTTTTAATGAAGATTTTCACAGGGAACTCCTGCTTTTGAATCCAAGCCTCTCAGACACTTTCAGTGATTTTGATTTCTTGAAAGTCTCCTATGGATTTGTGAAAGTGGGCAGTGAGGATTGCCACTTGGACTAAAGACCTCCGGAGCTAGGGGTTAATAAATATGCAGAAATTAGTTCTTTGCCATTTGTGACATGTTAGTGGGGTGACCTTCTGTGAAGGGAATTATTTGGGGTAGAATACCAGTTATACACAAGGAGGTAAAAATTATGTTTAGTAGCTCATGTTGATTGACAGATAATTAAATTTTTATACCTGAAAGTCTTATTTACACAACACATTTGGAATTTGCATCCAGTTAAATTTAACATCCACTCAAAAAGTAAAGTTATTGTTCAGAGGCAGAGAGACCCTTTTTTTTCTCTTTTTTACAGGTTGCTCTTTGTTTTTCTCTCACTGTTCATGAACAAAGATCTTTTTGTCTTTCCAAGGTCTCTGGGGCTGCTCCTCCAAGGCCTGGCAGTAGTTTTGCTCATTTTGGGTTTGATGAGCAACTTATGCATCAGATCAGGAAATCTGAGTATACCCAACCCACTCCAATACAATGTCAGGTGAGTGTTGTTACTTCTCAAACTTCTAAAGAGAACTAAAAGAATGCACGCAAAGCTCCCTCATCCACATGAGGATGTGACAAATGCAATTCTAGTTGCCTACAGAGAGCTGTGGGTTTTTCTAGAAAAACAGCTTTGATATTTTTTTAATAGAAGTTTACCCCCTTTTTTTTCCTTGTTAAATGACTGCTGTAAATATATCCATATTCCTTTTTCATTGATTTTTTTGGTGAATGAAGAACATTCAAGTGATGTCCCTTGCTAATAGAAGTGTATGAAAAGTTTGAGGGGGGTTTTTATTAAAAATAACCATAGCAGTAGCTGAATAAAGAGCTGTATATTGACAGCTTTATTCCTTGAAGAGCCATGCAAACTAAAGGGATTCTACTGCAATGTTTTTAGCATTCTTGGAGCTGGACAAGATGCATTTGTGTACATACACACATATCCTTGGGGTGCTGTACTGTGCCCAAACATTGATTTCATACAGGCCACCAACAGTCCAACATGGTAAGGGCTTCCAGCCCTTAAAACAAACTAATTCAGAGCTGAACTTGGCAATAAAACCATGTGAGCATTGACAAGTTGTTGCTGTGAGTCCTCTGTTGTGGACTTTCCTCATTACCTGACTTTTCCTGTACTGTCTAGCACTAGGATATGCTACGGTGGGTGTAACGTGGGGTTAGAATCTCCTTCTTTTTAGGGTGTTCCAGTGGCACTAAGCGGCAGAGACATGATTGGGATTGCTAAGACTGGAAGTGGGAAAACAGCCGCCTTCATCTGGCCGATGCTGATCCACATCATGGATCAGAAGGAGCTTGAGCCAGGGGATGGTCCCATTGCAGTGATCGTCTGCCCAACCAGGGAGCTCTGCCAGCAGGTAGGTGTGGAGCGTTCCTGTGTGTGCCAGCCAGTCTTCTTGGGCAAGAAGGCAAAACTCTTGGCAAAAATTATCAGAGAACGTCAGGAAAGTATTTGAAAAAACTACTCTGCGCATGAGTAGCCTGGCTCGAGCTCACAGCTCTTACCTACCCGTGTTTTCTTGAAAGATCATGACAAATCTAAAATTTTAAATTTTTTGCACAGTGCTCCTGTATTATTTTTAGGCATAAGAATGCCTAAAAGGATGCATTGTGACAAATTGTATATGCAAAAGGATAGAGCCTGCAGGATGAATTATTGTGGGATACCTAAATAGGTTTCTCAAGTTACTGGAAATTACCCATATGTGTCAAAGTATTCACCCCTGAGGAGTTTGGAATAATTTCATTGAGTTAGTAGCTGAAAAGGGCATTTCAAGAGCTGTGCTGAATTTGCAAGGGAGGTGTGTTTTCTCAGAGCTGTCTGGCATGAGCTGTGCTGTGTTTGTGTCACACCCTCAGATCCACTCCGAGTGCAAGCGCTTTGGCAAGGCCTATAACCTGCGCTCCGTGGCTGTGTATGGAGGAGGGAGCATGTGGGAGCAAGCCAAGGCCCTGCAGGAGGGGGCAGAGATCGTGGTCTGCACACCAGTAAGTACCTGTGTGCACCAAGTACAGGGGTTTGCACTGTTGAGCTTGAAAAAAGTTACAGGAATCTGTTCCTATGACATGAATATTGACACTGATTCTAGACTGAAGCCTTGAGATGTTTTCTGTTCTAAGTCTCTGGTAAGTCAGGATAAAAAACAGCTAGGTGATTGTATATATTAACATGTTTTTAAATATGCTTTAAAAACTTGGAGCTTTTTCTTACTAGGGTCGTTTGATTGATCATGTGAAAAAGAAAGCTACAAACCTTCAGAGAGTCACTTACCTTGTGTTTGATGAAGCTGACAGAATGTTTGATATGGGGTTTGGTACGTATTGAACCAAAGTCACTGTTTTGGAAAGCAGTGGTGCCCAGTCCCAACTTAGTGGGTCTGTAAAATTAAGTAGTGAGTGAGAAGCACTCATTCATTCTGTGGTTATGTGTTAAATAAAGCAATGAAACTTCATTTTGACTTAATTCTACTAAATAATGAGCGTACAGAGTTGATGAGAGCATTTCTTCTCCTTTGCAGAATATCAGGTCAGATCAATCGCAAGCCACGTACGTCCTGACAGACAGAGTGAGTAAACAGTGAGTCTGGAGCAGAGCTTGGATTTCCAGTCCTGGACACGGCCACACCAGGAGACTTGTGCCAAAGTCCACTGGTGTTATTCTCAGCGTGGGCTGTTGGGAGGGAGCAGTTGTGACACGTGGGCATTCAGCTCATCTCTCTGTAATCCCTCCACTGACTGCACTCAGAGCAAAGATGATTAGCTGAATTCATGTTCATATGCCTTGAAATTCAGTGTTCTGAGCTTCCATGAGAGAAAGTTCACAGCAGTGCCCCATATTATCAACATTTCAGATGCCATGAAATGTGTTTCCACTTTGTGGTATCCTAACAGTGGTTGGTAATTTCCATTAGAATCCATAAAACCTCAGCTTCAGCTCACTGACACTCAGTAATCCAAATCCTCCTTCACAACATCTGTGCAGTGTTTTCACAGTTCTGAAAGAAAGTTTCTACTTCAAGGACTTTGAACCCTGTTTCTCTTCCAGCCCTATTGTTCAGTGCCACGTTCCGTAAGAAGATCGAGAAATTGGCCCGGGATATTCTGATCGACCCAATTCGGGTTGTGCAAGGAGACATTGGAGAGGTGATTCCATGATACTTGTGAGACACTCAGAGCAAGGAATTGTTCTGTTTCTGTTCTCTGAAATATAAGTTAAACTGCAAAAATCATCATTTATATTTAGTTTTAAATAATTTGAGCAAAAATAGAAAGTTTTGTGTGTTTTTATTTTTGTCTTACTGGCCTTCTTTCTGCCAACAAATATTCCTGTAATGGTGGGAGGTTTCATCAAGGAGTAAAACATTAATGGAGTGGTTTATTTTTGTTATTAGGCTGAGTTAATGGATATATCTTTTAGTTTTGTCTCAAAAGCATAAACAAAGCCATTGCAACTTCTGCAATGAAGGATTTGAGACTTAAAAGCTCTTTCATATGGTTTACATGGGAATGTTGATGCTGGACTTGCTTGACAGTGACAGCTGAACTATCAGTAGGCTGGGGTCTGGTAGGAAGCTGATGAAGTGGGCAGATGTAAACTTGCTGGGAAGAAACTTCGCTAATACTATATTGAAACTGTTGGGAAATTTCACAAGATGCCTTCAGAACGTTCTTCCTTTAACCAGTTCTCTGTATTTTTTATTTTTTACATCAGATCCCTTTATAACAAAATAAAGGTCTGCATGAAGCCCCTTCTTTCTGGGAAAAGTTTTCCTTAATTCTGCTTAAGAAAAGCACCAGCTTTCCCAGTTCAATCACAGGGCCTCCATTCATTGATCTAAACTATTACTGTGTAGTGGGAGCATCATCCTTGAAATAATATTAAAATGTGTAAAAATCAAATCTTTCAAAGAAACTTGCAGGTAGCGCTATGAGCTGTGCTGCACTGTCTTAGTTGAGGAGTCTGTTTATTCCTCCCACCTTCCTGACTGAGGACATTTCTCCCCTTAGGCAAACGAAGATGTCACTCAGATTGTGGAGATTTTCCCCTCTGGGCCCAGCAAGTGGAACTGGCTGACGCGGCGCCTCGTGGAGTTCACGTCCTCCGGGAGCGTCCTCCTCTTTGTCACCAAGAAAGCCAATGCAGAGGAACTGGCCAATAACCTCAAGCAGGAGGATCATAACCTGGGGCTGCTTCACGGGGACATGGACCAGAGTGAGAGGAATAAAGTCATTTCGGAGTTTAAGAAAAAGGGCATCCCCATACTGGTAGCTACTGATGTGGCAGGTACGTGACCTTCTGGAAAGCAGCTCGGACAAGCTGTGGGTATCAGCAGAAAGGCAAACATGTTTCAGTGGAAGGCAACCAGGTTGGTTTCTGCACCTGCAGGACACTGTGTTCCAGGTGCCTTTCGGAGCCATGGAATATCCTGAGCTGGAAGGGACCCACAGAGATCATGGAGCCCAACTCCTGGCCCTGCACAAACACCCCCAAGAGTCATGCTGTGTGCCTGTGCAGTACATGGCATCGGCAAGGGAGGTTATTTTTAGTCTCTTAATGATGCCTAAATTACAGTCTGACATATTTTTTAATATACAGAAAGAAAAGCTGTGTCTTAAGGAAGTGGTTGCTGTTCGTTCGTCAGCTGACATTTCTTTTGCCCGCTGGACCAGAGCAGGGTGATACCCTGGTGCCAGAGGGATTGCTTTGAGTTAACTGGAGATAATGACACTTCCCATCACGCTGCTCTTTCTTCCAGCTCGAGGGTTGGATATCCCTTCCATCAAAACTGTCATCAACTACGATGTGGCTCGGGACATAGACACCCACACCCACCGGATCGGCCGCACCGGCCGCGCGGGAGAGAAGGGCGTCGCCTACACTCTGCTGACCCCCAAGGACAGCAACTTTGCTGGTGACCTCGTCAGAAACCTGGAGGGTGCCAACCAACACGTCTCCAAAGAGCTGCTGGATCTGGCAATGCAGGTATGAACCAGCAAAGCTCCTTGAGATGAGAAAGTTTCACTCCAGGTTCAGCACAAAATCAGCCAGCTCACGCTGCAGGCTCCATCATGTGTTAGCAGTGACCTTTTGGGGATCTGTCCTGGTTTAAAGTAGGTTTCCTAGTGCTTGTAATGGCCTTTGAAAGAATCCATGAAGATTTTGAAACACAGTATGTGATCTATTTTGGGGCCAGGCACTGCCTAGGAAATTAGAAGCTGTAATCTGCTGATGCAAGCAGAGCATTCCAGTGTCTCATTACAGTCAGATTTATAGCAGGCACCTGGGAGATGCAGCTTAGTTGAAAGCTAAACTAGAAAACAATTACAGGGACATTCCCCCTGTGAAAGGGTTGTTGCTTGATCATTCCACCTGCTTGGCAGTGCTCTCTGGCAGGTTTGCTATATATAGGTATGACAGGTGGCTGCAGCAATTGTGCTTGTGCCACAGAACTCATCAACTCTTTAATTTCTTGTCTTTTGCTGCCTGTGTAGCTGCAAGAGAGCCCAGGCTTTTTGGTAACTCCCAAATTCAGAGATGGATTAGCAGGCCTGTGGCTACGTTAGCAAGCAGCTTGGACAGCAGCTGCCAAAAGAAAATACTTTCTCTGAGAGGCAGCATTTTCAGAAGGGACAGAATTAGTGAGGCAGAGTTCCCCTGGCTGCCTTGAGAGGAGCATGTAGAAGTCAACTGACTTATTCACATTTGGAGAGACTGTAGGGCATAAAAAGAGGTGCAGCCAACTATTATTTAAACACCTGGAAACAGGAGGTCTGGTGGGGCTGACATTCCCTGGCCACTGGTTGGTACAGAAAGTTTTGGTGAGGTGACAGACCCTCATTTCTCCTTAGCCAAGCACTGGGCTAAATCACTGACCAAAGTATGAGCAAGAGCAGAACTCCCCAGTGATGGCATTGGAAATTGTGTTTATTCCTGGGTTTATTAGAATGCAAACCCCCAAAACCTTAACATGGATGAGAGTTGAAGGTGTAAAATTCATTTTCATAGAAAGCATTTGTAATCCAAAGCATCAGACCCACACGGCACAACTGCCTACAGCAGCTGTTGAATGGAAAACAGTATTTATGTTTATCTTTTGAAATGCTCAATATCCTTTTTTACTCAGCCTCATCACATGTATTTATGAAACTTTTTATTCCCTGTGTTGAGAAACATTTATCCTTTTGTTACAGAATCCGTGGTTCCGGAAATCCCGTTTTAAAGGAGGGAAAGGCAAGAAGCTGAATATTGGTGGTGGAGGCTTGGGATACCGCGAACGCCCCGGGCTGGGCTCAGAAAATACCGTAAGTAGAGATGCTGAAGAGGTTGTTCACAGATTCTTGGGACTTTTTCACTTAGTGATTAAAGATTATCCTTTAATTTAAAAAATCTTGCTACTGGATTACAGTGTCTGCTTTAAAAGTTCTCATAGCTCAGCATCTTTCAGAGTTAGGATCAAGTATCTCAAGTGAAAATCTCCTGTGCTGTTCTCCTCTTGTCAAGAGCTGCTTTTTTTAGAGCCAGCATGATCCAGAAGGTTTGGAGATTCTTCATAAAATAGACTGTCACTGTAAAATAAATGCTAATAAATTACTTCAAAAGCCATTTCCAGGCTGATTCTTGGCAGAAAAAAAAAATGGAGCAAACTGTTCCACTGCTCAGGGCTCTCCAGAAGTCTGTCATCCTTAGTGGATGTATCTCCTGAGTGCAGGGGCAGGATAGATTTGGGGAGTGGTTGGATTGAGTGTGTCTGTGTGGGATGAACCTCTGCAGTTGCCCTTTGTGTTTTTGCACAGGACCGTGGAAACAACAACAGTGTGATGAGCAACTACGAGGCCTACAAGCCATCCACAGGGGCCATGGGGGACAGGCTGACAGCAATGAAAGCAGCTTTCCAGGTTGGTTCCATGCTTGGACTCTTTTTCTCCCCTTAAGATGCAGCAGCCCTGTTATTTCAGGGAAGCTGAGTGTGGTGGTTGTGGCTGTGTCACTTGGAGCTCACTCAGCATTGCAGTCCCACGTGGTGGAAGTAGGTGCAGGCTGGACTGAACACGTTTGCACAAATTTGCCAAACTTTCTTTGTTTTCTGCTGCCTCTTTGCTCTTTTTCCTTTCTGGATTCTGCACCTGGGCTTGATTCTGTTGAGGTTGCTTAGCAGCAACAGTATAATTGCAAGCAAAAGGGGAAACAGAAGCTCTTTCCCTTCAGTTTAAAAAATTAACCCTTCAATTGAATTCCCTTGTCCGTGTGGTCTGGGAGGAGGTGCCCGTTACTATGTGTCCATAAGCACAGCAGGAATGTAATCACTCCAAGACTGACTTTTTCTAGAAACTCTGTTTCCCAAAATCCAAGGTGGGCTCCTAAACGCGCCTTCACTCCGTGTTCTGTGGCACAGAGCCAAACCTGCTCTCTTTTGTCTCTCCCTTTCCTGCAGTCCCAGTACAAGAGTCACTTTGTTGCTGCAAGTTTAAATAACCAGAAGACTGGGAGCTCTGCCGCAGGTGCCAGTGGCTGGACCAGTGCCGGGAGCCTGAACTCCGTCCCGACGAGTTCAGCGCAGCAAAACGCCGCCAACCCCGAGAGCCCCATCACAGCCACCGCGGCAGCAAAAGGTGTCCCGGGCTTCACCAGCACCGGCAATCTGAGCAGCGTTCCCACCTTCCCGAGTGTCGGAGCACAGGGCTTCAACAACACAAACGCCAGCACCAACAGTCGAGAAGGCGGCGGTGGCGGCGTTGGTGGCATTGTCAGAGAACGGTACAACGACAGCCGGAACAGTCGCCACGGCGAGGCCCCGCGGCGCGGGGAGGGCGGCGGCCGCGGGGAGGGCGGCGGCCGCTACAGCGACGTCCAACGCTACAGCGACGTCCAGCGCTACAGCGATGTCCAACGCTACAACGACGTCCAGCGCCACAGCGACGTCCAACGCCACAGCGACGTCCAACGCTACAGCGACGTCCAACGCTACAGCGACGTCCAACGCTACAACGACGTCCAACGCTACAACGACGTCCAGCGCCACAGCGACGTCCAACGCTACAACGACGTCCAGCGCCACAGCGACGTCCAGCGCCACAGCGACGTCCAGCGCCACAGCGAAGGCGGCGGCCGCCACAGTGACCCCTCCCGGCACGGTGATGGCCGCCACGGCGACGTCCATCGCCACAGCGAGGGCCGGCACTTCACCGACTTCCCGGGCGGCGGCAACCGCAACAACGGCGACAGCAGGAACAGCAGCGAAGGGAGGAACAGCGAGAGCAGGAACGGAGAGAACAGGAAGGATGCCAACAGCCGGGACAACAAGACAGATGGTTTTGCTGTCCCAGAGCCCCCAAAACGGAAGAAGAGCCGGTGGGACAGTTAAAAACTCGGGGTTCACAGCCTGGAATCTCTGCAGGTAGTGTTGTCTTTTTCCAGAGGATTTCTTGGGGTTTCTGGTAACTGGTTGTTGAGCAGCTGGGGCAGGAGAAGGAAACCATGAGAACCCCCATGCAAGTTCATCTGCGGACAGATTTGCCCGAACGAAATGCACACAACACTTAGTGAAAGAAATCATTTTGATAAAGCTCCCTGGGTTCTGCTTTGAAACATTCAGTGCTCGAGTGACTCTGCTGGATTTAAACAGATCTTCTTGACGAAAAGAAGCTGTTCCACATCATTGGAACGTTAAGAAACTGTTGTCCATAGAAGTATAAATTAGTCTTTTCTTAACCAGCATTCACATTTACAAACCAGTCCAGTCCACCTAGAGATGCTCAGGACCTGCCTGTTAGACATTAATCTCGCAGCAGTTTGGTCAGTATGGTGAGTTCTTCCCCCCCCTCTCCTTTTCACATATTCTCCCCAAATAATTTGGCCTCCACGTTGCCCCTTACCTCTCTCCCCATCAACTCAGAATGTATCGATTTGCTTTGCTAAAGGTGGGGCAGGGCAAGTTGATTTTTTTTTTTTTTTCCCCCTTGGTATGTGTGGAGCTGTTCAAGGGATCCTTCTCCAGCCCAGCAAACCACAAATTCACTTGTAGTGTAGGCTGGACTCCCTGGCTTGTTTGTGGTCAGTACTTTAATTCCAATCCCATTGCTCAGATATTTCTTTTCTTTTGAAGAACCTCCTGTTTCCTAATATCCCTCATTCTGGTGGAAGCCTGCATAGCAAACCTGTCTCTGCTGTGCCTATGCACCCTCTGTTCTGAGAGGGTTGAGTGCTTTCTTCAAATTAAAAACAAAAAAGGGAAAACAGTGTAGAATCACCACAACAATCAGAGGCTGGAGCCCCCAGGAAGTGTGGCTAAAGGAAGAGGCTTCACTCAGACATTCAGGGATCTGTTGCTCAGAAGCCTTTAGGGAGAACCCAGGAAACAATTAAGGAAAATAAACAGCTCAAATCTGGCCCTGTATTGGACACATGTAGTAAATCTGTAAAATCTTGCTTGCCCATTTTTAACTTGTTGTGTGTGTTACCCATTTTTTTAACTTCTTTTTTTTTTTTGCCACACGGTAGGGAAGAACTTTTCAGTTGGAACATGTCAGCACCCACCGCTGGCTCGTTTCCACTGGAAGAAGTACCAGAAGCTGTCAGGGGTTTGTGACATTGTGATGTTTTCTTTATCAGCTGTGCATTTACTTTCTGCTTGCTCTAGTAAATGTTTTATTACTGGTACAACCATATTCAGTGTGTACTTTTTATTCTCCACTTCTGTTGGCTGCCCTGGTGTGCAGATGGAGAACTGACCATCCGGAGATTTGACTGTGTCTCTCTCACCAGAAGTTGTGCATTGTAGCTGATAAAAGACTTCCTGTGGTTTTTCTTAGTATCTTTCACCCCAAAATGTTTCACAAACCCTGCTTTAGCTTCAAGGCCTCATGGGAAATAGATTTTCCTCCACTTTATAAGAGGAAAGGATACAGCCCGGGACATGTGACTCATCCCAGCTTTTTCGTGGGGTCATGGGCAGACCTGGAAAGGGAACTTGGCACCAGTCCCAAGATCTGACTGACACCTGAACTGGCTTCAGTTAAGACACCAAGTGATTATTTGGGCCCCCTCAGAAACCAGCTCTAATCTGTTGGAGTTCTTAAAAATAGTTTCCAGAATTCCCTCCCCACAGTCTGGGCAGGAATCGTTGCCCTGGTTGGAGCTCTGCACATTTGGTGTGAAGACAGGGGTGTTTCAGGGCAGACGGGCAGGGCTTTACAAGCTGTTGTGTTCCCCTTCTCTCCCTGAAGGTTCATCACTCTGCAATTAAAGACTGGAGTTTCAAAACAAATTGTAAAAATATCCCTATAGTCTGAGCTGCCATCTGCTCCCTCCCTTCCCGGATCCCAGCTCGCTGCCACTGGGAACCAGCCCCGTGCGAGGCATCTGCTGGGGCTTCTCCCCTTCTTTTTAACACTTCCCTCTGCTCTTTGTAGGATTATTGAAATTCCTCACCCCTCTCTGAGCTACCACGAGCCTCTTGGGCAGAGAGTGAGTAAATATTGATCAGTGACAGGGAGCCACAAATGTCAGCTTGTGGGGCTGTGCAAGGTCCGTGGGCGGGTTGGTTCCAACCCCATGGAACAAGGGAGCAGTGTGAGCAGCATTCCAATCGCCCTGAGAGGGGATCTGTCCTTGCAGTGGCAGCTCTGCTGGTGTCTTCCAAAGGGACAAATTCCTTCCAGGAGATGATTTTAAAAATGTGAATCCTGGAGGCCTTCCCTTCTCTGACATGGCTCCTGGTTGTCCCTCCCCGTTCCTGTGACTCCCTTTGCACCTTAGCGTTTCACTGGAAGATCCGGGAATGCACGGAATTATTTACCTGTTCCTTGTCACTGTCTTTAGCATGAAATTGCTGCCTTGAGGAACTATGTAGGAAAAAGATGCTCCGTGTTACCACCAACATGCTGTTTAATTCATCTGCCATCTACACCAGCTCCATGGGAATGCCTTTTCCCTCAGGCCAGGAGCTTTTCCAGGCAGTGCAGGTGCAGGGCAGTGGGCAGGGGGATGCTGGGGCTGCCTGTCCCTGGCAGGGGGCAGGGAGAGCAGACCTGGCTGGGAACAGGGCCGGGGTTCCAGCCTTTCTCCCCGCTGCTGCTCTCCAGCCACCGGCTGCTGGGTCCGTGATGGCATATAAGGATGGGAACAGGCCAGACAGGCTATTCACTTCTTAGCCTGCAGTGAGATGACAGGGTCACAACTGTTGCATGCAGGGGCCTTTGTGTTAATAGATGAAGTGCTGGGGATCCAGGTATTCCCCCGCACCCTTCCAGGCCATAAAGTTTGTCCTGCCTCCCACAGCCCACCCTGTCCCAGTGCCTCCTGCTCTGAGTTGTGGTTGTGTGTTGGTGTTCACACCATCCATGAGCTGCAGAGGGTGCAAGGGAGGCCAGGGTGAGCTGCAGAACAGCTCCACGGGCACTCTGTGCTCCCCTGAGCCAGACAAGGCCGGAGCTGGTGCTGGGTAAGGGAATCAGAGGCAGGACTGGGCCCATGGGATGGGCTTTAATGCCCTGGAGAAGTCACGTCCCCCTTGTGGGGGTAGGAGTGAGCACAGAGGTGTTTCCTGGTGAAGACTCAAGGCTTTGCATGCACAGACATCACATCAGTCACTTGCACGTGGAGGAGAATGAGGTTTTATGGCTTGTTTTTGGGCCAGGGGGAGGAGGAGCAAGAGCACCTGGTCCCTTTGCACACTGGCTCTGACGGAAAGGGAGCTGGGCTGTTCCAGCTGCTGTCCCAACCCTGGCTCCCCATGCAAGTGTCAGCAGAGCCCGAAGTGTGAGGATCAGCATCTTTCCAGGCACATCTGGATGCCCAGGTGGGAAATCCACCTTCAACTTCATAGCATCGTCTCCAGCTCCTTGTTGGGGCTGGGGTGACACTGAGTCAGGTCTGTCAAATCCACCGTGTTCTCCGCCCGCGGTTTCTGGCTCATTTCCTGGCCGGGGCAGGGCAGGAGCTGGTCCGAGGTGCCGGAGCTGGGGATGTATCCGGGCAGGTGGGGCCGGGCCGGGAGCAGCAGCCCCCGGGTGCCCCCCGCTCCCCGCCCCACCAGGCTCGTGCTGCAGCTTTGGGGGGCCTGGGACCCCAGCCCGGCGCAGCAGCAGCTCCCGGGGCGTGCCTGCTGCCCCAAGTCCAGCGCCAGGAGCCTCCGGAAATGGGCCTTCTTGATCTCGGCCTGCACCTGAGAGAGCACAGGGGGCTGCTGTGCCCAGAAACAGCAAAACAACCTTCCCTCCCCTTCCTCCTTTCCCTTCCCTTTCCCTTTCCTCTGCCCTTTTCCCTTACCTCCCTTTTTCCTTTCCCTTTCTTTTTTTCCTTCCAAATCCTACTGAGAGGGATGGATCCAAGCTTTTTGCTCTGGTTATCACAGCCTGAGGCTGCAGGTTTGCCTTCCCTGACCCTAAAGGGGCTGGAACAGGGAGCTCAGCTCCTCACTTTTCCCACTTACCTCCCCATTGCAAAAGCAGTAGATAAAAGCCACAAAGAAACCCTGCCAAGAGACCAAAAGAGGTGGAGTTTGAGGTCTTTCAGCCTTCCTGGATGAACATCCCTCAATGCTCAGAGCAGTCCCATGTCAACACACCTGGGAGGAGTTAAAGAGCATCTCATAGTGCATCTGGATCTGCCACAGGAGCCCAGAGACCTCGGTGTAGGGCATGGCCATGAACACCACGTAGTGGACTCCGAAAAGCGGCATCAGCACCAGCGTGGACTTGAGCAGCTTCCTGAAAGGAGAAACCCGGGAGCTGTTACCCAGGACCCGCTGGGCAGCCCTCGGCCCCTCCAGTGTCCAGGCTGGAGGTGGGAGCAGGAAGAGCTCAGAACTCCAGAGCCAGGCTTCAATCCAGCAGAGCTGCCAGAAGCACTGGCTGCCGCTGTCCTCCCACCCTTCCTCACTCCTCCAGCCCTGCCCACACCTCTATTCCTCCTTCACAACCTCTGGGAGCCATCCTGGCTGAACAGGCAGGACATGAGGGTTTGGTGCTGCCAGCACTTGCCTGTACTGCTGCCGGGGGTCCAGCTTGCCCGTGGTGGTCTCCCAGAGCTTGGAGGCCAACACCCGGACGATGTTGAGGAAGAGGAAGAAGTTCACCTGCCAACAGACACCCATGGTGCTGATGGTGCCCACAGTGACCTGAGGTCTGCCTGAGGAGCCCTCGGGGACACAGAGAGGCAGCTCTGGGTGAGGTGCAGGCAGGGACATGGCAGTGATGCTGTGGTCAGAGCAGGAGGGACCAGAACGCCTGGATCCCTCTGGGCCCTCCCTGGGTGTCGGAGTGGCCAGGACAAAACTCCGGTGACCACAAGCAAACAGCTCTGGTGTCTATCAATCCTCTTACCCCAGAAGGAATTGGGAGGCTCATCCACAGAATTCTTACCACAACAGCAGCCAGGATGGGGACCTGATAAATCCACTTCATGTTCCCTGCACTGAGGTCCCAGCACCTGAGAAGACCAGTAAAGAAACTCCTTGGAGAAACCTGACATCACTGGGAAGGTAAATTGCCAGCTGATGGCTCCCTGTACCCCCAACCACCATCTCCCACTCTTCACCCCTTTGGTGGCTTTGTGTAAATCTTGAGCCGTAGCTACAAGCATTTGTAACCACCATGGTGGGGCAAAGCAGGTTTAAATGAGCGTTAATGTTCCTGAGCCACCTCACCCCAAACTCCTGCTGTTCATGTGGTGGCCTTTCTCCTTTTAAAATGCCTCACTCCAGAATGTGCCCTTTAGCATCCATCTCTGTGCTGTTTATTGATCAGTTTATGCTGCAAACCTGCATCCACCATCCTCCCAAATGCAGAACAAAACTGCTATCGCTCTGCATTATTGACAGTTCTATGAAAAAGCCTTGAAGGTGTGTTCCCTCCTCTTGTTCTTTTTGGAAAATTTTCATTTCCAAAAAGCTCTGGTGCCCACAGATCCTTTGCTGGCACTTGCAACCACTCTTCCCCGCCCAAAGGTGGGTGTACATACTGCGTATCCGCCAGTGAGGCCCTGACGCTGGCCCAGACAGACACAAACACAGCAGGGAGACCTGGAAGGGCAGAGCCAGAGTGAGGAGCAGGGTTGAAGCATCACCTTTGTAGATCAAACCAGTTGTAGTTCCTGCATCCCACTGCCCTTCCCCAGGCACTCGGTGCCCCTCAGCCATGGCCGATGCCACAGCTCCCGGCTGCTCTCCAGGACCGCGGCCAGGGCTGGGGTCTGTGCTCACCCCAGCCGATGATGACGAGGACCCACAGGTAGTTCTTGTTGGAGAGGAAGGCCATGAAGATCAGGCTGTGCAGGTAGAGACCTTCCACCAGGATCCAGTAGTGGTTGGTGGCCAGAAAGTAGAGGAAGAGAGTCACCACCACCTTGCAGCCAACCTGTGGGCACAGGGAGATGCCCGTATCAGGCTGGTCCCCAAAAGTAAAACCTTTTGCTTTCTGGTCACCAAAACCCAGCTGTGCCCCATGTTCCTCTTGCAGAGACCTACATCTTCCCTGGGATATTCCAGCATCTTCTTTCCCACAGGACAGGTATTCCCTGTACAGGGGCCAAGGTACTCTGTGGCTCTTGTCTCTAGTGTGGCACCAGGACAGCGAGGAGCTGGGTAGAGCCAAAGGTGGACCTTCATCCCCTCCCCCTGAGCAGCACAGCCCTGGACTGGGAGGATCCCAAGCACATCCCATTGCAACAGGGCTCCTAAATCCCCCTTTCCCCCCCATCCACCACTTACCAGGTGGCCCCGTTGGCCTGGCAAGGGACCCCTGAAATTGTCCTCCCGCATCCTGTCAGTGTCGCTGGGTGCCGTGCCCGAGTAGAGCACCATGTCCTTCACGAAGATGCTGAGGGCCCGGCAGATGAAGGAGGTGAAGAGGTGGACGTGGATGTAGTTCCGTGTGCAGTGCAGGCGCCTGCAGAGAAGGGATGTGACACGAACCCAACCCCAGGTGCCCATCCAACCCATCACAGCTGGGCTCAGGGAATGGGAGGGTCCCAGAGTGAGCTCTGGGGTGTCAGCCTTCCCATGGGCACAGAAATCAGATCTGGGAGCAACTGGGGTGTCCACACTGTCCAAGAGCTGGTCACACCACGGGTGTTTGGGGCTTTGGGAAATTGGCAGATGTTTGTGTTGGGTCTGGGGTTGTTCCCATTCCTTTAGGAGCTGCCCACCCCTCAGGGGTCCTGTGTGTGGGCAATAGGATAAGGAGGGTTCTCTCACACAGGAGGGGCTTTGGCATCTCCTTACTTGAAGTAGGAGAGGATGCAGACAGCGACGACGAGGGAGGCCAGGGAGATGGAGTAGCCCACGGTGTACATCAGGTGCAGGCGGTCAAACACCTCCTGGAAGAGAAGGACTGAGCTCCACCTCCCTGCCGGAGCACAGAGGGAGCAGGGCTCTTCCTTGGCCTTTGCTTCATCCTTCCCTAGCCCCCATCCACACCCCTGTCCCAGCACCTCCGACAAACACGGTCACCTTCTCACGGCTCCGGCTCTCGGAGGAGAAAAGCAGGGCACACTCCGTGTAGTTGGCCCAGGTCTTGTTGATGCTGAGAGCCATGGCCCAGGTCCCGTAGGCACTGCAGTACCTGTAGGCGTGACCTGGGAACAGCAACAGGCACTGTGGCAGCAGAAGGACCCGCGGGAAGCCCAGACACGTCCCTGCTCCGTGGATTGTCACCAGGGTGAGGTCGCTCTCTGCCCAGGTACAAGACTCGCCTTTGTGGTTGAAGTCGTAGATGTAGTCGGGGCAAGGCACTGACACCTCCTGGCTGGGGGAGCCCCTTGGCCAGCAGATGATCCCATCCCACTCTGGAGGGCAGCTGGGGTCTGGCCAAAGAGCAAAGACACATCTCACATCTCCAGTCAGGGCCTCAGCATAACCTCTGGCTTCCCCGTGTGTGTGCTGAACCAGGGGGAGGAAAACACTGCCACGTTTCCCCTGGGCTGCAGAGAGGGAGAAGCTGGAGGGGGCCAGGGAGAGGGACACATCTCACCTCTTCCAGATGGGGCAAGGCCCTTCCACAGCTCTCGTTTGTGGTGTACATGGAGCTGTCTGGAAACTGCTGGAGCCAGTGCTGTCTCCTCAGGGTGATGGTTGCACCCAGAGCACACAGGGTGCCATGAGCTCCACAAACCCCCAGGAGCTGGGTGTCCTCAGCCCCATCCTGCTCCCATCGGAGGGGACAGCATTCCCAACAGTGTAACCAGCTCCACCAGGGCTTGCTGGCCCAAGCACAGGGGAGGGACAATACCTTTGATCTTCTCCAGCTGGGCCTTTATGTCCCTCTGACACTTTTCCTTGGCCTCCACCAGGAGATAGATCTGCTCTTCTTTTGTGAGAACATCATCGGGATCGACCTGCCCAGACAAAACCCAAGTGACAACCCCTTGGCTCAAGTCATGGCATGGCCATGCTCTCCCAACCCTCTCCAGGAGAGTCAGGTTTGGGTGGCTTTGGGTAGATTCAACAACACAGGGAAGAAAAAAAGCTGTTCCTGCCTTCCTGCTCTCATTTTTCCCTCTTCCAAGGCTGATGCTGACCCCAAGCCCCCTCCCTTCTCCATGGTCATTTCTCCTCATGCTTCTGTGCAGAAATCAGTGGCCTGTTGGGCTCCTGCCCCAGCTCCCTGTCACCCACCCCACCAGCAGTGCTGGGTGTCCCTGTTGCCCACGCTGAGCTCTCCAGGCCAGGTCTGACAAGCCCTGGGTAAAGTGCCCGACTGGGGCTCATCAAACCAGCCAGTGCCCAGTGCCTGGAGCAGACAGTGCAACCCATGGCACCTTCAGCCTCCCCATCACACCACATGTGCAAACGTCTTTTGGGGTGTTTTGGGCTAAGATGCTTGAAGGAGTTTAGAGCCAGGATAAGGACACAGCTTTGGAAGTGAAAAGGAGCCAGGATGCAGAGCGGTCACTCTCCCCAGACTGCCTGCAGTGAGCACAGCCAAACCTGGCCCCAGAGAGGAGATCCAGGACTCCTGTCCACGCTCTTCTCCAAACCAGCATCTGGGTGGGTGGATGGGGGGCTGGTGAGGGATGTGGGGCAGGCGTGGGATGCTGGAGGTTCATCAGCAGGACGGGGGCCTGGCTGTGGGAGTCTCACTGGCCGTGCCCGGCTCTGCCCTCGCCACATGCCTCCAGCCCCTCCTGCACTGCCCGTAAACCGCCCGCTCCCTTCCCCCGACGCCTCCGAGGCACTGAACCCTGCCCTCAATGTGTCCAAGAAATGGAAAAGCCATCACGCTGCAGTGCCTCCATGGCTGCTGGAAAGCTTTTAGCAGGAGTGGAGAGAGTGAAGATGCTCTCCCTCCTGCCCAGCAGCTCTGCAGAGCGGGACGTGAGTCGGGAGCACACCCAGCCCCGAACGGGCCGGTGGCACAACATCTAAAGCCAGGAGAGGGACCGGAGGAGCCCTGGGGACATGCAGACTTACCAGAGCCCACGCCGAGCTGAGGAGGCAGCAGCAGAGGAGGGTCACCACGATGCCTTCCACGGGACCAGATGCCTCCATGGTGCCACTGTGTCACTCAGATGGGGACTTCAGGGACCAGAATCGCTGCCAGTGGTGGAGAGGGCTGGTGTGTTCAGCAGGACAGAGCATCTTCTGGGAGCACCTTCCTGGCTGCCAGCCCTGCTGAGGTGAGGTGGCTGTGGGGGCACAGCCCTCCGTGGGAGATCAGGGCTGGGTGAGCCCCCTGTCCCTGGGGGCACTGCCCCGGCAGGGCTATAGGGATCTGCTCACAGGCTCTCCAGGCAGGGGGGTTTCTTCCCCACCATGCTTGATCCTATTCTCTCTTTGTGTCTTGCCTGCTTTAAGCAGCTCCGATAGCGTGTGCAAACAATTCCCGTTCGGATGGGGATGGCAGAGGTTTATTGGCTTAGCCCAAGGTGCTAAAATCCTCTTCATTCAAGGCAGATTCCTCTTCTCTTTTCAGAAACTTCTCTCACTGCCTGGTGGCTCATTTTTCAGCTGTCACAGCATTCCCCCACTGCCCCCATGTCCCAAGTCTCCTCCAGCCCCAGACTGGACCCAAGGAGTTGGAGGAAGGTGGGGAAAATCCCAGCGAGGTGGCTGGAGGCAGGGAGGCAGAGGGTGCAAGCACGTGAGCAGCACCTCTAGCTGATGCTCCTGCGATGGGATGTCTTTCAGGCAGACGCCAGTTTAACCCTTTTCCTTCTCTGGGGGCTGGGATGTGTTTTGGGGAGATGTGCTGGGATCTGTCCTGCTCCCCCAGGCACCCGCAGTGACCTCAGGGCACGTCTGCATTTGGTCTCCTGTGGAGAGGGGCTGGAGGCTCCATCCTGGGGCAGGGGGGTGGAGGGAGCAGCCACCCGGACGGGGTCCCACACCGTCGTTGGGCATCAGAGCTGGTCCCACTGCAGCTGTCACCATCCCTTGTCACCTGCATCCCCCTGCGGCGGTGCCAGGGCTGTCCCCTGCCTTTCAGGGTCATGCTGATGCCCAGCTTGCTCCCACCACCCAGCCAGTTCCAACACCTTGTGTCCCCCTGGGAAAATGGGGTACAAAGAGGGGAGTCCTCTTTCCTCAAGCAGGTTGTCATTAGTGGGATGAGGCTGGAATTCAACAGCCCAGTGCCAAATCCCTGGAACAGCAGCTCCCAGCCTGGGCCCCTCCCTTGGCCCGTGTAATCCATGTCCAGACACAGCTCTTGTTGCCTCGGTCAGTGCACCAATCCCGCACACAGCAGCAGAGCCCCCGGAGCCTCCCTCGGGGTTTTCCTGGCAAGGCAGCTCATTCCGGCCCCAGCCATGAGCCCCCATGACTGCGTGATGAGGGTCAGAGCCCTGCTGGGCTCCTGCAGTGAGGGCAGGCCGAGGGAGCACTGCAAATCCCAAGGACAGGGTTCAGGAGGGGCTGCTGCTCCTACTGATAGAATCAGACAGCAGCACAGGCCCCGCAGTGGCCATCAGCTGAAAATCAAGGAGGGTTTGGGGACATGGTCGGCAGCTGCCTGTCTGCACCACCCGGGCCATGGCGTGGGTGTGACACAAGCTGTGCCAGCGGCTCCTCGGGATGCTGCATGGGCATGGAGGGCAACCGAGGGATAAACAGTCCAACTTGCACCATGAATGTTTTCTGAAGGCTCTGCTGGGTCTAATTTCTGACCCAGAAGCTGCTGGGGAGGGAGGATGGAGTTAAGGTGAGGTTATTTTGGAGTCGGATGGATGCTGAGGGGGAGGCAGCTCAGAGGCAATTTGATTCCCTTGATTTCCCAGGCGAAACCTGACCCAGGCTCTGAGTTCACACTTAGCAAAACATGTTGGGTTTTTTTGCTAAATGACTTGTTATATTCTAGAGAGCTCTGGAAAGCAGTGATTGCAAATTACACCCATCCAGCCCCCTCAGCTCCCCAGTTCCCGCTAACAATCAGGAGATGATGGTACACAGCAAATTCCCAGCAGTTTGTGGCTGCTCCCTCCTCCCGAATGACCCCCGTAACTCCTCCTGTGCCCTGGTGCCCCACACATGTTGTTTAAGTTACTGGTTTAGAATGTCTCAGTATAACCCTCAAGCCCCATTTTCTGGGATGCTGAACTTCAGTGAGTTCTGTGCCTTTTGTGGCAAACAGTTGGGAGAGGAGGGCAAGAGCAGGAGCATCTCCCAACAGCCTGCCCAGCACCTGGAGAGCAGCCAAAAGGAGAACCCATCTGCCCTGCAGGTTTTGGAGGTGCTTGGGATGGGTGGTGCAGAGCTGGGAAAGATTTGCGCTGATGAATTCAGTTGTGGCTTTGGCCATCATTTGCGTTTCCTCATTAGCCATCCTGAGGGAGGTGAGCACCTACACCAGTCTTTTCCAGGGCACAAGCTCAGCCCTGGGGCGAGACTGGGGCAAAGCAGACCCTGAGCATGAGGCCAAGGGAGTGTTCAGAGAGTCCTGAGCTCCTTTGAAGCAGCACTTCATAAATCCTGGTCTTCAAAGGGCTCTGCAGTGCCGGCCCTCATAGGGCTGCCTGCAAACAGGCATGTTTCCCCGTGGGTATTGGGGCAGGTTTATCAGCCATCCTGTTGCTATTTTCTTGCCAGGCCCCCGTGGCTGCTCGCGTTTAGGTTTCAGTGATCATTTAGCAAGCAGCCCCCATGCAGCCCACCCGGTGCAGGTGCTGGAGGGGGACGTGTTCCCCCTTTNGGGGGCGGCTGGTGGCTTCATGGAGCCAGGAGCTGATGACAATGGGCAATTGTCAAATTGGGGCCCCTCTCGTTTGAGTTTTCTTCCTTTTATAGTAAGTAGCAGTTGCTCCAGCAGCTGGCCTGCCCCTCCAGGGTGAGCACTGGGCTCTGTATATAAAGGAAGGAGCAGCCTTTCTCTTTCATCCCTCGTTCGCTTCCCTCGCTGGGCAGCAGGACTCATCCCGCACCTCTGCAAACCCGACCGCGATGCCGCTCAGGAAACCCGACCTGAAGAAGGAAGCAGCCAAAGCAGCTCCAGGCTCGGAGCCTGCTTTCGATCCCAAGAGCGTGAAGGTGAGTGAGGAATGAAGATGCCACCGTGTTTCTCCGTGCCTGTCATCTGCCAGGCACAGGCGATGCAAAGCGCTATGCAAATGGCATTAGCCAGGCTGGAAGCCAGCCTCGGGAGGGGAGAATTATCTGATTGTGCGGATGCAGCAGGCTGGGAGTGATGCTGTCCTCGCTGGGGGGATGTCTCAGTCTTCCCCACCCAGCCCTGCCCAGCACTCTCTGGAGGGAACCAGGACGCCACTCCCGGAGCTCCGGCTGCAGAATCAAACCCCCCAGCTCCTGCTGAGACCCCGTGTCGGGGCCCCAGCAGCAATAAAAAGCTTCTCTGCCACCCACTGTCTCCATCCTGAAGTATTTTGTTGCCTGCGTTGCCTCCTCCACATAAGAGCATCCTTTATCCAACGGCTCCACAACAGGAGCTCGCTTTTTCCGTGATTCCTCGGGATGCTCACATTTTTAAGCCAGAGCTGTGGCAGGAGAGTTATTAAGAGCAGGCTCAGCATGGAGGCTGTTTAATCACTTGAACTTGGGATCAGGCCTTAAAATAACATCCTTTCCACCCAAAATACTCCTGCCTGTGGTCTGAGCATCCCTCCTGCCTGCCCACCCCGCTGCTGCCAGCTGTGCTCTCCACAGGGATGTCAGCTCCACAGCGAGGGCAGAAGCAGTCGGAGACATGGCACAGCCAGATATGGCATAGATATGGGACATGGCATGGATACGGCCCCTGCCCCGAGCCTGGGGAGGGAGAGGTCCAGAGGGGAGAGTCCCTTTGCTCCCCCCAGCAGTAGCACACCTCTCATGCCCGGCTCTGCTCCCTTCTCTTTACAGATTGAATTCACAGCAGAGCAGATTGAAGGTAAGTGCTGAGTTCAGCTTCTCTCAGAGATGGCTTTAGAAATGGGGAATCCTTTTTCCAGGTAGTTTTTCACCACAGACACAAGAGCTGAGGCCCCACACCTCACATCCCCTCTTGGGGGAAAGACCAGCAGGATCCAGAGTCTGGCAGGGAAAAGTTATTTTTCATTCATGGTACGAGATGCAGCCTGGGTCAAAGTCAGGGATTCTGGTGGGAGGAACAGCCCAAGAGTGGAGATCCGAGTGGAAAAGGGGCTAAGTAGGGATGTCCTGCGGCAAAGCCAGCTGCTGAGGGTGCAGGGATCCAGCAGGTCACTCAGCCAGCTCTGCAGAGGTGACAAAACCTGCCCAAGCAGCCAACCTACTCGTCCAAGGAGTCTGGCAAAACTCAGCCCGCATTGCTCAAGCTCACTCAGGGCTGCGACGTGTTCAGAGGGCACAACGCGCACGTGTCCGTCCCTTCCCTGCTGGCCAGGCACAATGTGCTTCGCTGGAGTGGGAATGGGGCCACTCTGAGCTCTTCTTCCCTGCAGAGTTCAGAGAAGCCTTCGGGCTGTTTGACCGGACACCTGCGGGGACGATGCAGATCAGCTATGGACAGTGCGGGGACGTCCTGCGGGCACTCGGCCACAATCCCACCAATGCAGAGGTCCTCAAGGTGCTGGGCAAGCCCAAACCAGAAGGTGACAGCAAGCTGGGGACAGGTTGGGACAAGCAATTCCTGTTCTCCCTGGCAGCAAGTAGAGGGTTACATTCCCTGTAGGAAGAACCCTGCAAGGTGAAGGAACTGGGAAAGAAATTATGCAGACAGGCTTCATTCCTGTGTGATTCCTTCACTCCCCTTCCCCATACCATGGATGATGACGTACGGGATAGCCAGTCCTCACACAGTAATAGTGGCAAGCAATGCTTAGCAGACCTTATCCTGAACTGGTGCAAACTGCTATAACCTGACCAGTCCCAGTGTGGCCATATTACCGTGGTGACAGACAACCCACCTGATGGTTTAATTTTGGGCTGATATCAGGGGTCTCTGTGGAGTCCCCTGATGTTAATACTTTATTCCTCATATGGATCTTCCAATCTCAAGTCTAATATAATAGTTCCATCTCCTCATGGGGCTTCTCCCCTGTACTCTGATGGAAAAGAGAGCAAGAAAGTTAATCAGGAGGCCCTCAGAGGCTGAATTCAGCCCCATGAGGTTCATCTCTGACCCCATCTTCTCCCCTTCCAGAAATGAACACAAAGATGCTGGACTTTGAGACCTTCCTCCCCATCCTGCAGCACTTCACCCGCAACAAGGAGCAGGGCACCTTCGAGGACTTTGTGGAAGGGTTGCGTGTCTTCGACAAGGAGGGCAACGGGATGGTCATGGGGGCCGAGCTGCGCCATGTGCTGGTCACGCTGGGTATGGGCTGGCCCCGGAGGGGAGCAGGGCACGGGCCCCAGGCTCTTTCTGGGCAAGTGGCTCAGGTAGCTGGCTGGCCTCACATACCGCAGAGACCCTTTTCACTCTGCTGCTCATTGTTGCTTTTAGCAGTCAATGACTCCTGAATGCATGGCCTTTTCCATCTTATGCCACAGCTTCATGCATGATCCAGGCAAGATGGAGACTCCAGAACATCCTCAGTTATCAGACAACAGCTGCAGTGTGGTCTTCTCTCCACAATGGCCCACCAGCATTCCTCAGTAGTGGCACACAGCTCTTCTTTAATCTCTTTCTCCTTTCTCTGGTGTCTTTGGTTATCTGGAAGAAGGACAGGAAGGTCCTGGCAGGTTGAAAACCCTTCCCCTCACCTCTCCATCCTCCTCTTCCAGGAGAGAAGATGACAGAAAGTGAGGTGGAGCAGCTCATGGCAGGGCAGGAAGATGCCAATGGCTGTATCAACTATGAAGGTAGGAGCAAGAGATTCCCACTGGGGCCACCTTAGACACGGCTGTCTTGTCTTAGGGTGCAAAATGCATCCTCTGCAAGGGCTCTGGTTGGACTCGATGATCTTAATGGTCTTTTCTAACCTTAATGATTCCATGATTCTATGACACTGGCGATCACTGGAAGGGAGGTGTGGACCACCCTCCAAAGCCTTTCCAAAAAAGCACTGAGACATGTCAGCTGGGGTGGGAACAAGGTGGTTGTGCCAGTGATTTCCAGGAAAAGCAGCTGAAGACAGCATGTTTCCAAGGAGTTCAGAGCTGTTTTATCCCCAGTTTTGGCACTGTTTTGTTGCAAGCTATTGAAAATAAACAAAGCCAGCATCTTTCACAGCAGAGGCTAATTGGGAACATTTGGAGACCTGGATCACTCACGGCTCCAAGAGGGTGAAAATCTGGAATAAGAGGTGGTTAAATTTGGGAACCCCTAAAATTGGAGAGCAGTGAGGAAAAGAGGGGACCCATTTCTCTTGGCCTCAGAAAACTGGGGATAATGATACTGCCTCATCTCCGAGGGTTGGCATCACTGTGACCAGGTTGGGGATGGCATGCAAAAAGTGGGAACAGAAAGAGGAATATCCGTCCTGGCAGAGCATCCCCTTCATCCCTGGGGTGTCTGGGCTGCGGGTCCCCCCTGCTGCCTCTCCACCTGCCCCCCCAGCTCACAGCATGTCCTGACCTCTCACACTCTCATTTCTCCTCAGCTTTTGTCAAGCACATCATGTCTGGCTGAAAGGAGAAACTTCAGGTGAGTTCTCCTGCTGCTCACTCTGAAATTGGAAATCCTGCAAGTAACAGCCAGGGGCAGAGAAGCCAAAACCCAAACCTGCAGTGGATTAATGACACAGGAATAATCCCAGCTCTGAAGGCACAAAAGTTATGTTGATGATAAGGAATTTCATTTGTAACTCCTGCCAATTAAAATTTATCAGGACAGCATCACCCCTATGATGGTCATTTGTGGTCTGGGTAATTGTGTGGAGTCTTCTCGGAAAGAAGGAGGTGGTTTATGGTGCCACGGTTTCTAATCTGCCAGAAGCTGAGAGAGTCAACAGAAGCCAGTGGAAATAAATATTTTAAAACCTGCATCAGTGAATGACTTGATGCTAAGAAAATATTAAGTACTTAGAGAAGAAATTTCCAAACTGAGAAATATCAACATTCCCATTAATGTTAGAAAGAATATGGAGAATGTACCATGGATGTTTGTTAAGCTTTTTCATGTTCCTAGAGATCTGCATGAGGAAAACAGAGAAATATTGCTGAGGGGATGAGGTTTCTTTGAGGGTGAATTATCCCTCTAGAATCTATTCAATTGAAAAGAAAATCCAAATTGCTGCCTGGCCTCAGCTTCCCCTGCCAATTTCTTATGGTTTCATTATCTATTCACTTTTTTAAACACTTCTCCTTCCCTCAGCTATGTAAAAGCCAGGAGGCCAGAAAAAAAAAAGAAGTAAAAATGACCTTCAGATACTGCTAAATACCCAAATTAAACATTTACAAATCTCTCCCCTCACAAAATCTCTTCAAACATCAGAAGGTTAAAACTCAGACAGACAGAAGTCTGAACTTTGAATGTTCAGCATCCTTTTTACCTTCTTTTTAATCCATTTCTCTCTGGTTCTTGTTCATCAGCTCAGCAATGTAGATGGCTGGGTGGCAAACGCTGCCAGGAGCTTTAATTCTTCACATAACTATTTGCATATAAAACTCTTTTTTAAATGGTGTGGAATTATAGCTCTTGACATTTTGGGTTCATCTGAGAAGGAATACTCTGAATACTCTCATCCCAAATATTCTTTGCATAGAGTCCTCTCCTGCTTGTCTCCTAGGCTCTCAGAAAGGCTTGAACCCACCTGAGCACCATGAAGAGCAAGATTCCTCCATCCATGTGCTTTCCATGGGATGTTTGGCCTAAGCCATCGTGAAGCGTTGGCCACCACGTGTGTGTGCCTAAGCCTGGTGTTCAATGACATACCGGCAACTAGGTTTTAAACCTGAAGTCACTCTTTTCAGGTTTTCCCTGTGATATTTGGCTCATTAAACTTCATTCCTTCCTCCCTTACATGGTTTGTCTGCTTTGACTTGGGACTACTTTTTGACACAGTGAATGGAGTAGACCCCTTGGTCTCCACCAGCTCTCAGAGGTAACAGGGCATTCCCACTCCCCACAGGGAGAGGGGGAAAAGGCAGGGAATGCAAAGCAAGAGTTCAGACTTGCAAGTGAGGATCATCACCCCTCCCTTGACATTGGCCAGGAGCTGGGCTGCAGTCTGGCCACCTCTTGCTGATGCAGACGTGGAGCAAGGAGAGCACAAGGGACAGGTTGCATCAAAGAGACAACCTTTGGTTTTGGGAGGTTCTTAATTTCCTCTCTGCCCTAAAATCAACCCTTTTACAAACCTGTAACCCATCCCTTCTTCATCACACTGTCCCACGAGCATTCTCTCCAGGTGCAGACTGAACGCCACTGTGGAGCAAAGAGGGAGCTGCTTGGCCCTGTCATTGTCCCTGTCACAGAAGGACCCGCAGGCACCACTCCTTCATCAATGCACTGTTTGTCCCAGTCAAGAAAGGCCATTAAAAACCCAAAATGTCAGATAAAGCATCAAAACCATTCTTTGATCTGTATCAATGAGAGATCCAAAAGTCTAGTTTTGAAGGTTTCCAGAAAGTTGACTCCTGCTGAATAAGCAAGGGAGAAGAAAAATGGGGAAAGAACAGGTATTTCTGGGCCAGGTGCACCCTCAGGGCATGGGGTGATGGGTCCCTGGGGTGTGGGTAGTGTCCTGCCTGGGATGGAGCCCAGGTAGGATGGGGTCCTGGATGGTTTTTCTCCAGGCAGATGGTGTGTTCCAGCCAGGAGCTGTCTGGGGGCTGTGTGATACAAGCGGGTGACTCTCTCCCTCTTCCTACCTGCAAAGCAATCATCAGAGCATCGACACAAGCAGTGAATAATTCATGACACGTAACTCAGCCTTCCCATCAGCAGAACACTGGAAGCAGAAAACACTTTCCTTTGATTTGTTCCTTATTCCAATGTCCTCACTCTGACTTTGACTAGAAATTGAAGGCATTTTGCTTCGATGTGTTGACTTCAGCTGCCACTCGCTCGTTCCTGTGCAGCGACTGAGTAACAGCTGCTTTCAATTCCCACTGTTTGATTCAACTGCTCATAAAAAGCAACATAAGCTGTTTATAGATGCAAGATTAGATTTGAGCTCCTCTCTGTGCTATTCCTGCAGCTTCCATTGGGCAGGATCTGGGCACCTTGTGTTTTTAATGTACTATCGGTGCTTTAACCTCCCAGAGGATTGCAGTGACGAGGTCAGAAGGGACCCTGCTTGCTGCACACTCGCTCCAGGGTCACGTTTGTCCTTGTCACCGCCGTGGCACCGACTCCTGCAGCGGAACGTGCTGTAGCAGAGAGGAACTGAGCAGAGGAGGGGTAGGGACCTGCCTCAACTCACAGAGGAAATCCACAGCAGGAACTGGGGGCCCTGGAGCCTTGATATTCCTGCTATAGCCATGATATCCCTGCTAGCCTTGACATTCCTGCTAAAGCTGTGATATCCCTACTAGCCTTGATATCTCTGCTAGCCATGATATTCCTACTAGGTGTGATATTCCTGCTATAGCTGTGATATCCCTGCCCTGCAAGCCAAGAGGCTGCACTCTCATTCCTCTATGCAGAGCACAAGCCTTGTGCTTGAGCCTCCACTTCCATGCTGAAAGGAGTAACTCTAAATTAAAACCAAAGTGAGACTCGCAGAGACAGACAGAAAGCAAGCAGTGGAAAATGACAGAACTGGAGGAAAACAGTTTTTCATGTGAAAAATCCAGCCCTTGAAGCACCACTGGGGGAAGAGCCAGCAACACTTTACTTTGGGGACCTGTTGTGTCTCTTTAGGATAAAGCAGAGCTTGTTTGTAGCAAAGCAGGTTGGAATGATGCACTTGAACAGGCACAGTGTGTATGTCTGTACCTCTACTTGTGCCCCAATGCCTCTTCCCCTGGCAAGGCTGCTCCCCTCCTCCTCTGGAAAAGCTGAGGATTCCACAGAGAAAGCGGCTTTAGTCCCATGGACGTTTATAAAAGCATCTGTGCGTGCCAGTGAGTGACCCCACAGGCAGAACTGCCCTGTAGGACTGAGGAGTCTCTGTAAATCCAGATCTCCAAAGACAACAGTAAACATTGACCTTTTACAGTTTGGACATTTTCCATGAATTCCAGGGGACTCTGAGGAGAGGTACAAGGAGCCCCCATGCTCTGGAGAGCCTGTATCTCCTCAGGCCGTGATAAGACAGACTCTCATACCAAAGAAGGTCTGGATGTCAGGAGTTCTGTGCCCTGGGGAATGGGAGAGCCAGATGGAGCCAGCTTTCATCCCCAGGAGTTATCTGCAGTGCACGAGATCAGGAGGAGGATGAACATGGACTGTGCTCCTTGAAAGGCTCCTTGGAGCCCCAGATCACGTACACACACCACCATCATCACCATCAGCGAGCGAGGCCAAAGGCCTTCAAGGGAGGAGACACTTCACTGTCATGTTACTCACACCCTCCTGTTTGGCAAAACGACTTGGACTGACCTGATTAGGAAACCAGGTGTCCATCCCAGGGGACAGCACTGCTCTGGGCCCCATTTGTTATTTGTCTCAGGTGAGGGATTGAAGAAAGCTTTGCTTGCTCACACCCTGAAAGCAACCACTTGCAGATTTGCTGCCAATAACAAATTTGCAACTACACCTTTCAGAAGTGCAGAGAAAGAGCGGAAGGAGGCAGGCAGGGCCCTCCTGCTCCACACACAGCTTTTATTCTCGTGTAAAGATACAGCCCCTGCTCATGTTTGCTCAGCAGCACATCAGGATCTGACCTTCAGGCCCGAGTGCGAGTGCAAGTGCAAAGCACTGAACAGAGCAGGATAGAGCGGAGTCCGTGTGTAGGTGTATGGGCATCGGGGTGGTGTAATGGCTGATTCAGCAAGCCCACAGAAGGATTTGGAGAAGGAAGGCCTCTGCTACCTGCAGGGGGCTATTGACAGGTCAGTATTTTTAATAAATTGAGGTTTACTTGTGCATCTTTATTCCATTATTTTGCTAAAGCTCTGTGTGCCAAATATTGCACTTTCAAACACATCCAAACTGTAATTGGCAAATTACCTGCTTTGTCCCTATACCCCAGTCTGCCAGTTTTAGTCCTGAATATGAGGACATCAGCAGGAATTTCTTCACAGAACGGGTTGTTAAACATTGGAAGGGGCTGCCCGGGGAGGTGGTGGAGTCCCCACCCCTGGAGACGTCCAAGGAATGACTGGACATGGCATTCAGTGCTCTGGTCTATTGACAAGGTGGGGATCAGTCACAGGTTGGACTCGATGATCTGGGAGGTCTTTTTCAACCCACAGGATCCTGTGATTTTGTGATATCGTGGCTGAACCTACCTGGGGAGCACTGCCAGCAGGGACCCCCTCAGTGACGGACACAGGACCTGGGCCGTGCTGACGCCGACCCTGGGAACGGGGACACAGGAACCACTGGCCAAACCCAGCGCAGGGGCCGTGCTGGCTCAGGACGCACGGGTGTTGGCAGGAGGGAGCCCTCGGACCAGCACCCCGAGAGACGTGGAGGCTCCCAACAGACCTGGGGATCCCCAGAGCCCGTTCTGTGGCACAAAGTGCAAGTTCTACATGCCATGGGTGCAAAGGCGCCCTGAGGGAGGAGCCACAGGCCCTGCCGCGGGTTCACTGGCCTCCTCACGCTCGTCCACCTCCGTTCTCGCTCGATTATCTCCGTCTCTGCTCGGGCGGCTCCGTTCCAGCTCGGACATCTCCGCTCAGGCTCGGCCATCTCCGTCGCCGAGTAGTTTCCTCCCGGCTGCTGAGTGCGGCTTTCCCAGCTGTTTTCCGTCGACGCTCGGCTCTTTCCGCCTGCGCCTTCGGGTATTTCCGGCCAACGGTTCGGGTATTTCCGCCGCCGGTTCGGGCGGACTCGGCGCCCGCCGGCCTCGCTCGCTCCGGTAACGGTCGGTGTGGGTTCAAATGAGCCGCGGCCGGGCCGGGCCCCGCCGGGACTCGCTCTGAGCCGGGCCGGGACTGGGGCCGCCCCGCTCGGGCTCGGCGACCAGGAGGCGGAGGCAGGGGAGAGCAGGATGACGGTGCTGCAGGAACCCGTCCAGGTACCGACCCCCGGGCGGCTCAGGCCCCAAAGCCCGGCCCGGCCCGGGTTAGGCCGCCCCGCCCGCTCCGGGGCCGGGGCTCCGGGCCTCTCCCGGCGGCCTCTCGGCAGGTGGGCCCGGAGGACCTCCAGCTCCTCCCGCCGGAGCCCGCCGGGCTTCCCCTTCCAGCCTCCCATCCCCGCGCCCCTGGGACCGGCCGCGCTCGCCCCTTTGCCCCCCGGGCCCCCGAGAGAGGTGTCGGTCTCTCCGCAGCTCCTCAGCCGATTCGGCTCCCGGGAAGGGGCCCCCCGCAGATCCCCCGGGAGACCTGTTGATACTTCGCTCACCTTTCTGCGTTTGCTGCCGTGTCGTGTTTAAATGCTCGCAGCGTGCTCGGATCCCTCCGTGTCGTGCGAGTGAAGGACGTTCCTTCTTCCCAAGGAATTGGTTCCTTCGGGTTGATGGGAGACCTAGGAGAGAAAATAATGTAAATCTCGTTTTTCTCTCGTGTTTCAGTCTCACTGCAGTTACTCTGATGGGCTTCCTGTTCTTGTGCTCAGCCTTCCCATCCAAAAGCCGTGATTCACAGAATTAAGAGCTGCTTTTTCGTTCCACAGTTCCTGTATGCCCATTCTCTAACTACTCATAGTTTTCGTTAATCAATCATCTTATTCGTGTTCCCATTCTTTATTTAAATATATTTTTAGCTTTTTAACATGATGTTTTGAGGTCTTTTTGTAGTTACAGCAAGAGGTTCCTGGCAGCAGTGTCTTGGTAGAACACGATTGTGTTCTGTTATGAACATAGGGAGAATTCTTGCTCTTGGCTCTTTTCTTTCTAATGAAAAGGTGGAAGGGGAAGAAAGTCTCCTGTGGAAAACCACCCTGCTGACTTGATCCTGTCTGTGGAAGATGGTGACAAGAGGGCATTCTTGTAGATCAGGGGTTTGTGCCCTTGATACCACCACTCTGCTCATCCCCTCTGAGAGCAAGGGTCAGTACAATGCTGGAAATGCTTTTGGCCACCTGGTCCCTCTCCTGCAGAGGCCATCCTGCACCACTGGTGTTATCGGTGGAGCTGGGCTGGTTGTTTTGCACCAGCTGGGTATTCCAGGAAAACATGGGATTACAGTAGAAAAGGAAGCAAGAATGCACTGCAGTGTGAGTGAGTGAAACTGACAGGAAACAATACCCAATGTTTCTGGTGCTGTGCTAACTAGACTGACCAAGTGGAAATATCTGCTATTCTGAGAGCTTCCTGATAGAAATGTGGGGTGTTGTGGTGTTTCAGCAAGGTAAAGATCTCCCCAATGCTGTTCTCCATTCTTAATCTCTTCCCAGCTTGGATGTTTTGATGAGGCTTTGCTATGTTGAATACATCTATTTAGATTAAATATATCTATTTAGATTCTGCTTTCAAATGACAAATCGTTCCTTTAGCTGTAGTTCTGCTGCTGTCAGCTTTACTGCTGTTCCTTGCTTACAGGAGTGCTGGTAAGTTTAGGAATTATTTGGGACTGGGTAAAGTCCATTGCATTTCTGAATTCCCAGTTTAGCTGATGTCCACGTACTTAGCTCTGTTTTTATAATTTTCTTAAATGAAACGATTGGGAAAGTTGACACTAGTTCTCATTTTTGTCATTGCAGAGATTTTTCCTGTCTATTTGTCTGTTCTCTCCCAGCCTTTCGGATGTCTACAGGGCTCAGCATTCCAGGAAAAAAACTGTCATACTTGTATCCTCACAGCTGTGATGTTACTTATCTGTCACAGGCTGACAGATAAATAACAGAATTTGTGTTTGTATGTAGCCTTATAAATGTTGTGCTTTAATTACATGAAATTCATGTCCTAGAAGGCATCCTGGTCACTGGTTAGATTTTTGCTAACTTTTAAAGTTCTTTTAAGTTGAACAAAGTGCCAGAGTTTACAGCCCTCTGCTGTACTTCCTGATACGGTTGATTTAAAACCCTTCAGCTCCAACATAAAACTCTGTGTCCCATGTGCTGAGGAACAAGCTGGATGCCTTCCAAATACTTCTGAAAAACACCTTGGAAAGAAAATGAGCACTTTGGTTGGAATTTAGCTGTTCAAGGTGATCATCTGCTGTGACTCACTGGAATGGTGCTTGAACTTGGCTGCAGACTGCAGGACCAACATGTGTTTGTTCAGTGGGCAGTTTGTGTAAATGGGGAATGTAGCACAGCCCATCCTGGAGCTCTCCTCCTCCCTGCCCACCCTGAAGTCTCTGAAATCGTGGTAGAATCTGCTTAGCATGGCAATATAGGCTAAACAGCTTGGAAAATAATTTCCAAGGCTATATAGCTGTCAGAAGAGAACATCTCTTAAGAGCTCTTTGGCTTACATACGAAGTGACACTTGGACAATGCACAGGATTTTCTGCATAGAAGATGAACCTGTCTGAATCTGATTTTATTTTCTTGCTCTCCTCTCTGAGGATGCCTCGCTGCAGGGCTGTGTATGGTAGTTTTTGGAATTCCCTGTTCATTTTGCATTTCAAATTAATTATTTTTAACATGAGTGATTAGGACCTGGAGGTTCATCTGCTCTGCAAGCACATGTGAATAAAATGTGGAAATGCTTCCAACTCTTCTCCTTCCTGTGATGCAGCCCTGAGAACTGAGAACACTCTTCTGGTGTGATTTAGCAATTGTGTACCACTAGTGCTGTGTACATGCATTGTGCTTCTTCTAGAACAAACTAAATTACTGTGCTATATTGAGATCAATGTTCCTGTCCTAAAAGGTGGGCAAGAAATCCTCTTTTTTGAGGCACAGTCATAGTTTAGACATCTGTTCTCATGGAAAATTGCTGCTGCATAGGTATGGCTGATTCCCTGCTGCCTCCTTTTCCTCTTCCTGCTCTTTTAGGAGAGTGTGTGTGAGGATCCAGACTCCAGCATCAGTCAGCTCAGGGCAGGAGGCACATTTTGGGCTGCAAAATGATAATTGCTACAGAACAGGGATTCTACCAGCCCATTTCTTGCTTTCACTGGAACTCTGCTCCACAACGATTGTTATTTGAGCCAGTGTGTAGTGTAACTCTCACAAAGTGGCTGTGACATAGCCCCAAATCCCTCATGTCCCCTCTTAGCCTTTGGCAGGATTGTTCCTGGCAACTTGCTCTTGTTTGAGCAGTCAGATGACCCTGAATTCCCCACTCCCACCCCCACACCTTTGTTTTGTGAGCTGGCTGAGTTACAGCCCTGCAAAGACAGGATTTTTGACCTGAAGGTGCCACAGCTTGGCTGGATTCATCTAAATGTCACTTGTGATTTGGTGAAGGAAGAGCTGTTTTTGGGAGCAAGAGAAATGGGAGACCTTGGGCTGCTCTGGCTTGGGGATGGCTTGAAAGATTGTACCCCTGACCTTCTGTCTCCCTGTTTGTCCCGCTCTGTCTGCAGGGCATGGAACCACCTTCAGCCTGGGAGCCTTTCAAGGCAGCCAGGAGGAATCACTTCAGGAGGCTCTGAGGCTCAGTTATCTGAAATATTAAATACAACCAGAGAGAAACAATAATGTGTTTGTATTGCAATGATCGAACTAAGAGAATTCACTTTTAAATACTTCCAAATGCTTTCACACAAGCTTAAAAACACCTGTTGACTTCTTGAGTGTATTCTTGGGATCTACTAATAGGAGAAAACAGATTCTCTGTAGAGATTTATGTATAATATTCCCTGTAGTACTTGGGAGCCCTGGCGTGTGCTGTTCGTGATGGCTGTGTGGGCTTCCCGTGAAGAGAACTTGCACAGTTTTCACACCCTGTGTTTGTCAAGTTTGTGTTGGAAGAGGTAGCATATGGTACATGTAACTCTGATGTTTGGATTTTTCTTTTTTTTAAGATTAAATTGGCGCTTGCCTTTCCCACTGGATATAGCACTGCAGGGAACTATTGCTTTCCCTATGCAAGATTTCTTTCAATTTTGGAGTGTCTGATAGGTTTCAGAAGCAAATTTTACTTGTCTTTGGTTGCTGATGAGTATTAGAGGACATCCTAGATCACATTGCCTTGAATTCATGAGTTCAGATCTCGTTTGGGATCCGTAGTAACAAAACTACTGCAAAATGGCTCTTTGCTGCTGATGGAAAAGGGCTTCGGAACTGGAGCAAAGACCCCAGATGGGAAGGAACTGCTGTCCTGATCCCAGCCCTGCCCACCTTGGAACACAAACCCTGATGAGCGTGCACAGACAGCACCCTTGGAGTAGGTGGGGAGGAAAGGCTGAACAGATCTTGAATTATTTTTTGAATCCCAGCCTCTTTTACAGATAACAGACAACTTTTAATGCAATCTGAAGAAAGTTAAGTTGTTTGTGTGAAACCCTCTTACCCCAGCCCTGGACAGCTCTTGTGTGTCAGCTACTGGTGACAGCAGTGCAAGTAAATGACACCTATTTTGCTGGTGTGCAGGTTGTACACCTGTGTGCATGTTTGCTCCACTGGAGTCGTGCCATCCTTCCAGTCTGCACAAATGTTGGCTGTCACAAACTCAAACTTGGTGTTCATGAAAAAGAAAACAGTGCCTGCGAGCAGGACTTGGCCGAGTGTGTGAGCAAAATCCGAAGTCGGTTGTGTTCATCTGTGGCTGTAGAATACCATTTGTCCATTTAATTAGCATTGCACTTGTTCTTGGGTGCTACTTCACAGCTGGTGACAGTGGAGAGGTGGCTGAAGACCCAACAAAACGCTACACAAAAAGCAATGGATCCTGTTCACTTTGGCCCTTAAGGGAACACTGTTGCCTCTTCAGGGGAGATCCTTTATACTAAGATGTTTAATCAACACAAGTCTCGTCTTGACCATCTTGGACACTGAGAGGCTTCTGGGCCTGTTGGGTTTTGGTTTGGCATCTCGGGGAGATGCTTTAATGGGATGCTCTGACCAGTTAGGGTTGGATTTTGTTTTGATCTTTACTGAAGGTGTTGTTGTTTGGTGGTCGTTTGCAGTAATTCCTGCTGAGTTGTGGACCAGGCTAAAACTCAGTAATTTCTGAGGGATTTGGGTGATTGTGTCTGGTAACTAGTGAGAAACATTCTAAGGTTGATTCATGACTTCAGTGCAGAAGTTGGTGGAGGTTTTTAAGCCTCCTTACTAAGAGTTGAAACAAATAGAGCTTGGCCAGCATGTTTATCCTCCCCTTTCTTTTTATGGCTCTATAAAACCGAGCTGAGCTTTGCCTTTTGACAGTAAGAGGTAAGGAGTTTTTTGCATTTTTAAAGCTCCCCAGTAAATTAAGATTATTTTCTTGCCTTGCAGGCTGCTATCTGGCAAGCACTGAACCACTACGCGTATCGCGATGCCGTGTTCCTCGCAGAAAGGTTATATGCAGAAGGTGTGTACTTTGCAATTATAAAGTTGATGCGCTTTTTTTTTTTTCAATTTTAATTTAGGATTTTTGAGCCTCTGTTCCTGCTTTGTTTTCCTTCTGTTCTGGTAATGAAGTTTAACTTTCTGCTTGGGGAAAGCAGAGGAATGCCTCACAATTAGGTTGGAAAATCAAATCATGTAACAGTAGCAATAGTTATTTTACAGTAAAACCTCCTTAAAATTAAACTCAGATTTGTGTGTTTAAGTGCAATGTTTACAGTGATCTGGTTTATGGTATCAAATGTGGGAGAGTGTTGGGGTTTTTTAATAACCCTCAAGCATTGCAGGTCTTCCAAGGGCACTTGAGGATAGATGCAGCACACAAATTCTACAAATTGGCTTGACATTGAAAGCTGTCTTTGCTAATAATGCTGTTCAGATATGTTGATTGGCTCAAAGAGAGTCTTGTGATGCTGAAAGAAAAGCATTGTGAAATTGAGACAGTGAGAATCAGAACATATGGAACAGGTGTCTCCTGCTGAATCCCTGCTAATTGTTACTTTGTTTTAAAGGTGTCACATCTAGGGTGTCTTGGATAGTGAGCAGGCAGCAGTAACACAAATCTGTACTTTCTCTGGGTCCTTCAGACACTTTTTTGTGTGTTCTAGCATCTTTTATTTCTTTAACCTTTTCTCCATGACCTCAGATAAGCTTTTTTTCTTCTGTACTTCTTTCTCCTTGAAACTGGTGGTCAGCTTTCCTTCTCTATTTTGAACAATATTGTTCCCTAACCACTAACATAAAAAACACCCCAGTCCTTAAGCTAAAATACAAGCCTCATACAATTTCTCATGCTAAACAACTTGAGCTTATAGTTTGAATTAAACTGTATAAGCTATTTCGTGCTGTGTTTTGTAATGAAATGTTGTGCCTGCCATGCCCACAAAGCACTTCTTAACAATGGAAGCACAAACCTAAGTTGTGAGAAATAAAGGCTTATTTTTCCTTGTGTCACGGTTACAGATGAAATCTGGGGTGTTTTATCTGGTGCTTAAATGAGAAATGTTGTGTAGAGTATTATGGAACCTGATAATCCAGGTGTGCATGAAGGAAATGGTATTTTAGGAATGACAGAGCTCCCCTGAACACAACACACTGTGAGGTGCAGGGAAATGGTGGATTGAAGGTAATTGCCAAGGCTTTAGGAACAAAGAGAATCCACTTTTTGCAGCAGCCAGGAGAAAAATACCTGACTTGATAGTGACACATCTTTACAGAAAAATTCTCTGCAAGAATACTTCAAATAGCCTTTTTCAGTGACCAGCAGTGCTGAGAGGAAGCAGCATGGATACTGACACTTCGTGCAAGCAATTAACTGCTAACAAAACATCTGGCTCCTGGTTAAAATAAGTGGTTACACTGCGGAGTGGAAGCTGCAGAACTTGAATATAGTGGCTCCATGTTGGAAGGACTGATTTCACCCTGAGAAGAACTTCTTTTAAGTCTACCTGCAATTACTGTCCTTGATGGGACATCTGTGGCTTGGTCGTTTCCCGGAACTCTCAAAGTCTGTTAAAGTAGTGGATAAAAATTGATTTAACTTGAATTTTCAGAAAGGTCTTCTGGTGTTTTTAGGATAAGGCTAATAAAATGTCTTCTGTTTCCATTGTCACTGTCCAGATGATGACAAAAACTTAAAATACTCAGTTTTCAGTGAAGCAAAGGATTTGGGCAGATTCCCAAAGAGGTTTTTGTACAGTGCTTATATTGATTTTTCTAAAGAGTTCCCTGTAGGTCGGTGAACAGACATCAAAATTGTTTCTTTTAATGCTGAATTCCATTTGCAGGATAATGTGTTGTGAAAAATATAAAGGTAATATATACTTTTACAGGGACACCTTCCACTATCCCAGGGTGCTCTGAGCCCCATCCAGGTTGTAGAACTTGTCTCTATCAATAGATCCCAACATAAAGCAACCAAAGCATCTGAATGGTGCTGTCAAGCCGTGTTCCCAATGAAATAATTAGAGTAGGCAGCAAAAAGGTCAGGACTCAGTGATGGTGAAGAGGTGACTGGTAACTGAGCAACTTTAATAGTCATTAAAATCTGAAAATCTCCACTGAGTCATTGGAAGGTAAAGCATCGAATGCTTTAGAACAAGAACAGAAGTAAAATTGCAAATGGAAAAAGATCACTTGAAATTGGGATTAAAACTGGCTACTTGGGCTGGAATAGATCTTCCTACTGAAAGTTGTCCTTTGCATTGTGCCAGTGTTTATGCACTCCTTAAAGTAGTGCAAAGTGTTGGTGGCAGGTGTGGTGATACTCTGAGCCAAGTCAGTCTTGGTGTGGCCAACAGGTTGTCAAAGTAGCTCTGGCCTGGCTGCTTTGCTTGGCTTGCTGCTGTTCTAACAACAAGCTGGCTGATTACTTATTTAGGTTGGGTAGCCAGAAGGATCAAAGTTCCTTTACAGCTGGATGTTAAGAGTTGATCTGACTAGCCAAGGAAATGGCATAAGAAGTTTGGTAATCACCAACAGATAAAGAAATGCACTTCGTTCAGGAATGAATTTCTAATATCAATACCCATTTTTCTTCCATCTTGTCCATAGCTGAGTTTTACTCCCTGCCCCCAAATTCTTTGTACTAAAATGATTAACAACTAACTGATGATTTTTTCATACATTTTGTTTTCCAGTACACTCAGAAGAAGCACTGTTTTTACTGGCAACGTGTTACTACCGCTCAGGAAAGGCCTATAAAGCTTACAGGCTCCTAAAGGGACACAGCTGTACCACCCCACAGTGTAAATACCTGCTTGCAAAATGTTGTGTGGACCTCAGCAAGTAAGTAAATCCTTCATGTTCTGTCCAGGGTTACAAATTGATTTTTTTTTTTTTTTTTTTGCTTGGATTTCTCTTTGGAAGCTGTCATCTTGTATAAACTAGAAATTCATTGGTCCTTCAGCACAAAAGATTGTAAGTTCAATTCAATTTGCTTTCAGATATGGATCTGATGAGCATTATCCCATGTTGCAGAAACCTCTGAAAGTTGTTGATTGACTTAGGAATTGTGGAGCTGTGTAGGGAGAAAACAGACCTCTCTGGAGTGAGCAGGGAGAGCTTCTTGGTCTTTGCTGCCCTCTTTAGTAGGGAAGTCCTTTGATATCCCAGGATGCCCTCTTTAGTAGGGAAGTCCTTTGATATCCCAGGATGTTTTGACTTGGTCTGTTTCTTCTGACTCTAAATGGCTGTGGAGCCATTAGGATACAGCTTTCTTTGCATCTTCCATTGAAAGAGAGATAGTGCTAATATTCTACTGGAGAGGTCCCAGTGGAATGAATTCAAAGCTGATTGTTCTCTCTCTTGCTTTTACAAAGTCTGGGGTGTGCATATAGCACATCAGTTCCTGAACTGGTGTCAGTCAGATTTCTTAAACACATTCTTTAGAGTTTGTTAAATTTAACTATTATTGCTGTATGAGCTCATTTATACAGCCGTGCCTTATTTTCTTGTGGGCATGGTCTGTGCTGATAGAAGCCTCCACCTACAAGTGACATTTCAAGTGGTGGCAAGAAAAGGTGATTTGTTTGTTCAGGTGTTTGGGCTCAGATGCCTGAAAAGTGCCTCCCACCCCAGCAGTTGTATAAAGTCATTTTGAAGGCTGACAGCCAGAGGCCCATTCCATGTGAGTGGTGCTGCTCCTGCGGGTGGAGGAGATGCAAACTGAGCCTTTGTTCTCCTTTTGAGCAACTTCTTGCAAGCAAGAAAGGCATTAAAATCCCAAATCTCTGTCATATCCCAGTACTGGGTCTTAACTCGGTGCATGGGGCCTTAGAGATTGTATTTCTTCAGAAAACAAAGCCTAATTAAGCACTGTCTTAGCTTAGATAAAGCATCTTCAACGGTCAAGCGTCTGGAAGATTTTCTTGTCCATCCTAGGACTGATCACTTTTGGAAAAGTCATGCTGTATTTTGTACCTTTACTTTTGGGTTTGTTTTGTTTTTCTTCTCTCCCAGTAGAGCTGTTTTACTTCAGAGTCCTGAACCTCCCTGTTGTAGAGGAATCCATTGGTTACTTAACATTCATTTGCAGGAGTTGGTTTGTGGTTTAAAACCTGTGAACACTGACGGTGGATTTCTGTTTTTGTTTGCAGCAGAGTGAAAACACTGGACTGCCAGTGCTGTGAGCCTTGTAACCCCTTTAAACCTCTTGTTTTTTAAAAAGGCTTGCAGAAGGAGAGCAGATCTTGTCTGGTGGAGTGTTGAATAAACAGAAAAGCCATGATGACATTGTTATGGAGTTTGGTGACTCTGCATGCTTTACACTCTCCTTACTGGGACATGTCTACTGGTAAAGTTGCTTTTTCATTTTGCCCAATAAAGTTGGAGGGTTTTTACTTCACCAAGCCCAGGTTTAGTCAAACATATCCTTAGTCATTACAGGAGACACCTGTCTCTGTGTTACACCATTTTGGAGCACAATAAGTTCAGGTGGGTAGTTGTGGAATCAGTCTAATTTGGGAATGCAAGAATGGTTTATTTTTCACCCAAATACTGAAAACACTAATTCCTCTTTCCCAGGTGGATAAGAATGCAATCCAAGAGTCTGGGCTTTTTATATACCTTTGCATTTGCTCTGTATTCTTCCCTAAGAAAAACTCTCGGCTTGTTTCTCAGTGTTGCCATTTAGATTTTTCTTATCTGTTTTATACATTTGTGGTAGTTTGGAAGGCAACATGTGTAGCTCTAACCTTCAAATTAAAGTTCTGAGGGTGCCGGGCAGAATAACTTGACAAATTTAAGTGTTTTGACTGCCAAGATGCAAGAACGGTTTCAGTAAATGTGAATGATTGATTGAATAAGAGTAGTTTGGCTCATGGATTCTTCTCTACTAAATCTGTGCTCAATTATTTTCAAAATTATTTCTTTGTAGGCAAATACTTAAGTGTTCAGTTTAGCCCCTAATTTCTTTGCAAAAGTATTATCCACAGATGCTTAAGATGGCTGGAAGGCTGGCAATCAGGTTACTGTTGGCAAAAAAGAAACAAGCTGTTGCAAAGAACAGCATCTTCCTAAAAATGAAAATTCTCAAGCTATTCTAGCGCTTATGTAACTCTTTTTGACAACTGTGTCTAAATATGTCAAATAACTTCAAAAGAACTCAATATTCCTCTGGCTTGAAAAATGAGGAATGTTTCTATGCCTCTCAACATGTTTTTGTTTTTCAACTCCTCTTCTGGAAATCTCTCTTGAACAAAAGTGCTGTTCTGAAGTTTCCTTGTGAACTGTTTCATTCTTTTTGCAGCAAGACAGACCGGCTTGCCAAAGGATCAGAATGTTACCAAAAGAGCCTTAGTTTAAATCCTTTCCTCTGGTCTCCTTTTGAATCACTATGTGAAATAGGTGAGTCTGCTGAACTGTTTTACTCAGCAATTCTTTGGAGAGATTTTTGTGAGCAACAATTTATTTAAAATACTTTGTCATTTTTAAAAACTTCTGTCTTGTTTTCTTCCATTTTCATTATTTATATGTTTTTGGGTTTAACAATACCCTGTGCTTTCCGGCCTATGTTTAGTAGACACTTAGAAACTGTTTCTGAGAATAGCTCGAAAAAACAATAAATAAAAATCATTAAAAATATTGATTGTCCAGGGTTTTGTAGCAGAAGAATGGATGAACATTTCTGCTTTAGTATAAAGGGCCCAGAATGACCTGGTGTAGTGGAGGGTGTCCCTGCCTATTGCAGAGGGTGGGAATGAGATGATTTTTAAGGTCCCTTCCAACTCAACCCAAACATTCTATGAAATATTTTAAAACACTTCTGAAATCCTTTGTCCCCCGTCCTTGTTTCAGACTGAATATTCAGTGTATAGACTCAAGAATAACTCTTAAATCTCCTTCCACTCTTACAGGTGAAAAGCCAGACCCTGACCAAACATTTAAATTAACATCCTTACAGAACTTCAGCAGCTGTCTGCCCAACACTTGCACAACGTTGGTGTCTAATCACAACATATCCCACAGACAGCCTGAGACTGTCCTCATGGAGACACCCCAGGACACAATTGTGAGTTTTGCTGAAATCATTCTAAAATCATGTGCTAAAATCAGTTAGTTTTTCCAGCTTAACTGAAAAATGTTGATTAAACTGTACCCTGAGTACCTAACAGCTGCCTTTTATTCTTCAGGAGTTGAACAGAATCAACCTAGAATCCTCCAATTCAAAGTATTCCTCTTTGAATTCGGATTCTTCCATGTCTTACATTGACTCGGCTGTGATTTCCTCAGATTCTGTCCCTCTGGGGTCAGGAACTGCCATATTGTCCAAACAGGCTCAAAATAAACCAAAAACTGGACGGAGTTTACTGGGGGGACCCGCAGCTTTGAGCCCACTAACTCCAAGGTAAGTCCTTGGGATGGCCAAGCTCTGCCCAGGGCTGAGCTGCTGATAATGTCTGGGATTTGGAACAGGAGGGCTGGTGCTGCCCAGCACGCTCAGACACACGCCTTAGTAGAATTCTGTGAACAATGGTGCAGGAGGGAAACCCAAACAACTTAAGGAACTGCTCTTGGTCCTAGTGTTGATCTCTTCTCATTTTTAAACAAACGGTGGTTTGGAGAGGAATTGTAGATTCAGGATATTGCTTATTGCCATGTTCTCACTTGAAAAATCTCTAAAGGAATACGTTACTACTCTGGAATAAACTTTATTATGAAAGGCTACTGTAAAGAGCTTTCTTGGAGAACAACTCTTGATGATCCTGTGGGTCCCTTCCAGCTCAGGATGTTCCATGATCTGGGTCTCTGCTTTAACCCCAGCATCAGAGCAGCTCTCCAGGTGTTACACTTAGACACTGACCCTTCCTCTCTGGTTTGTTCTCAGCTTTGGAATTTTGCCACTAGAAACCCCAAGCCCTGGAGATGGATCCTATTTACAGAACTATACCAACTCTTCCTCTGTAATCGATGTGCCATCCACCGGAGCACCTTCAAAGAAGGTACCTTGATTCTGGAACACAGCTGCTCTTCTGAGAGCCTGACATTGCAGTGCACTTTAAAGAATCCATAATACAGAGAAAAAGACATGTGAGCTGAGGTTTTCCCCCCCCAAATGCCCAGGCTGGTGTTGCTGGAGTAACCTAGGGAAGATCTCTGTGTTCTGTCCACCTCCCGTCACAGAGGGTGCAAACACTGATGCTTCCAAACAACAGCAGATTCAAACTTTTCAGTCTGCAGGGTGGAGTGTGAAGACTTGGAGTTTTTGTTTTGCTTATTTAATGTATTTTCTGAAGCCTCAAGTGAGCTGAAGCTACTGCTCTCTTGCAAGTAGTTCTTGAATTGTAGTCTACAGGCCAGAGTAATAAAAATCCTGCTTCTAGTCTGTGAAGGACTGAGAGAATGGGGCTGTTTCACTCAGCGGAGTCTTGGGTAGGGGAAACTAAAAATTGCCTGTTTTACTCGGGAAGAAACTGCCGTAGTTGCCATAGTGATAAATGAGAGGTGGAATGTTGGTGACAGTTGAAGAACTATTTGTTCCTTTCTAAAAACAAAAAACCTGAGGATTTTTCCCTGTATTTTTAGTAAATCTGTAAGTTGCATGAGGGGTGTTCGTGTTTTATAGGGGGCAGTATTTTGAAGTGAAAACTCGGTGCAAGTAATAGTGTTGAATCCCTCAAAAAGT
The DNA here is from genome assembly GCA_013400235.1 of Oriolus oriolus. NCBI lineage: Eukaryota > Metazoa > Chordata > Aves > Passeriformes > Corvidae > Oriolus > Oriolus oriolus. Next base: position 177,588 of record VXBT01012010.1, on the reverse strand, counting down.
AGAACTTGAATTGCCACGTTTGCTCTGGACAAATCTTGGTGCTCACCTTGCTGTGCCATTCTGAAAGGGAAATTTGGGAACTGTGCTGAAATGCTCTGTTAGGAATGGGCTCTGTATGGCTGATCCAATTCCCATCCTGTACCTGCTCAGGACCAAGGAATTTTCCATGGTACATTTGAAAACAATGGCTTGTGGTGGACTGTGCACATGTAGGAAGGTAAATTTCCATGAGTCTGAAAGTGGAAATAAAAGTAGTAAAGTGCAGCTCTTGTGAGAGCTGAAAAGCTTTGGGGAATCAAGTCAGATTTGCTGCTGTTTTGTCGCTTTGCTGAGTGTGACAGAACAGCACTGAGGTGTAAATTTCACTACTCCACACTTAGGCGCTGCCCAGAGGGAGCTGTGCCGCTACCAAAACACAAATATTTAATACATTTGAATAAACAGCTTAAATTGTGGTTCATGCTTTGTCCAGTGCAAATAATGACTGTGCCAGTTCCACTTTGGTCTTCCAGTTCTGTGTCAGACAGGGTTTGGTGGAGCTGTGGCTGAACAGAGGCAGTTTCCTAGGAAACACTTACATAAGTGAATGAAGCATGAGGATGGATCCAAAGGCTTCCTGTCTGAGTGGGCAAGTGTCCTTGCTGGCCACCTAAACCATCCTCTGGTAACAGAATCTGGGAAAGGAAGGGAAGGACAGAGCTTTAGAGGTTGGAAAACGCGTAAAAGGGCATTGCTTGTGCTGGTGTTGATCCCAGTTGTCCCTTCCAAGCAGCCATCACTGAATTGCATGTTGGTGTCCCCAGAGTGGGCAGAAAAATAATTTTTTTAAAGCTTTTTTTAAAAAAGTAGGAAGAGGAAGATCTGTTCTGAAAACAGGCTGTGCGGTTTGTGAATGGCTTCTGAATGGGATTGTGATAGGATAATTCAAAACTCTTTTTCTTTCCTTTTTTTTGTGTTTTCATTTTTTTTTTTTACAACTTTCTGCAGGAAAAAGCCTTTAAATATAACATCTTTTAATTCCCTTTTGTTCTTGCACAAGCGCTTTAACGTATAGTTTCTTGCCACTAGATGGAGATTATATATCTTCAAATAATGTGCATAAGCTTTGTGGACCTGGTGTTATTAACAGGTAGAATGAGAAACACTTTTGATGGTTTCCCCTTGGGATGGGGGAACCCTCCCCTTAATTAAAATAATTCTGTTTCTCTTTGTGCAGTGTTTGGTGGGTGGAATGGGTTGGGTTTGGTGCAGCAGAGATGGAGACTCCTGAGTGACATAATAACAAACCTGTAGAAACTCTGTGTTGTGCAGACTGTCAGCAGGATCAGCCAGGCTGGAACAAAATCGGTCTTCTCCCAGAGTGGGAATAGCCGGGAAGTCACTCCGATTCTTGTTGCACAAACACAGAGCTCTGGTCCACAGACAAGGTAAAAAAATCATAGTACTAGAGCATGCTGTTATTAGTAGAAATGGAGCAAAAAAGCTTACTTTTCAGTGTGTAATTTTTAAATTTTTGTTTTCAGTACAACACCTCAGGTATTGAGCCCAACCATTGCTGCTCCACCCAACGCGCTGCCTCGACGAAGCTCTCGCCTGTTTACTAGTGATAGTTCTACAACCAAGGTACCAAACCTCCCAGTGCTGGAAGTTCATGCCTTTTTTATCCATGCCACTGTGCCAGCTGTTCATTTCCGCATGTTCGTAGCAGTTTTAGCGGCTTAAGAACAGATTCGGTAGTGAGCGGGGCATGGTTGTTACACATAATTTTACACAATTCACTCTCAAGTTTAGATTTCTGAATTTAAAGACTCTTTATATGTAACTCTTACTTTTCTCATTTGCAGGAAAATAGCAAAAAATTAAAAATGAAGTTTCCACCTAAGATTCCAAACAGAAAAACAAAAAGTAAAACAAATAAGGGAGGAATAACACAACCAAACTTAAATGATAGTTTGGAAATTACCAAACTGGACTCTTCCATCATTTCAGAAGGGAAAATTTCCACTGTTGCACCACAAATCCAAGCTTTCACGCTACAGAAGGCAGCAGCAGGTCTGTTTGAGCGCTACTGGACTGTAGTAGCGTAAAATCTGATATATCTGGGTTTTAATGTTGCTTCAGTATTTGCTTCTTTCCCATTTCATTCAGCCTGCAGCTCTCACCTTTGTATAGTGATAAAAACTGATTTAATTCAATATCTTCTTATTAACTTAGAAACGTGTGAAGAAATACTGAAATTGGTAATTATCAGCAGATACATCTTGCAAGCTCTGGTCCTTATTAATGATTAAAGTATTTTCAAAGTATTGATACATAAAATATTATGAATTATTATGCAATATATTAATTATGATGATATAATAGTTAATATTATGATTATAAGTGTTATATTGTTATAAATTACAACTTTAAAATAATATAAATTACTTTAAAGTATATAAGGTATGACAGTAGTATTACTCTTGGGAACTGATTCAAAGGAGTTACTCATAATCCAGTCGTATTCCCTCAACATGGGCTTTATGTGGTCTGTTCTCCCTTGATATTTCCACTTGTTTAAAAACAAGTCTTTATTCAGATTGTCAGAAAATCCTAAGCAAAATGCTGAATTCCTCTGTTTTGGCTCAGTAATGTTTCCAGGCAGCAAGAGGATGTATCCATGGCTACCAGGCTTGTGGAAACTGCTCAGACCTAGAGAAGTGTTTGAATAGCTGCTGGAAGTGCAGAACTCCACTCGTCCTGAGCCCCAGAGTTTAAGGACTCATTATTTTGTGGCTTCCCTTACGAAGTCTGATATTCAGAATATCATGTTCATGTTAATTAAGAATGTATAAACCTTGTCTGGAAACTCGTGAAAGGTTTTCATAGGCAAATTCAGGAGCAGTGCACAAGGGAGAGCTTTTGGGATTAGCACTGCTAAGTAAAGAAGTCTCACCTGTGTTGTGTTTTCTTTGTTTGATTTTTTTTTTTTTTTT
>VXBT01012010.1:161051-174602 GCA_013400235.1 Oriolus oriolus | reverse complement strand
TTTTTTTTGGTTGGTTTTTTTCCCCACTTTTATTTATTGTGTTTTTCTCCTAGAAGGTTTGATGAGCCTTCTCCGGGACATGGGGAAAGGTTATTTAGCCTTGTGCTCATACAACTGCAAAGAAGCCATCAATATTTTGAGCCATTTGCCATCCCACCACTACAACACAGGCTGGGTGCTGTGTCAAATTGGGAGGGCTTACTTTGAGCTGGCAGAGTACATGCAGGTAAGAACTGGGGCTGGGCCTTCCTCTTCTCACTTTCCTTTGGCAGTTTTACACAAAACCTACAGATTTCCTGTAAAGTCTATGGGAAGTTTGCAGTTATGGTAAATGGCTAAATATAAAAGTTACACCTGGAATGGATTTAGATCTTGAATCTGCTTCCTTAGGGCTTTATCACTGAGCTTTCCTAAAAACCTTCTTTAATGTTATTTCCTCTTGTATCCAGCTGTTGGGGTCTCTTCCTTGTCTGTCCTGTCTCTGCCTCCAGCTGTGCTGATGGGATTGTTTGCACTGCACTGTTTTAGATTAGATCACTCAACAATCTGAGCTCTGAACCAAAAAGCTTCTCTCCATTCTAGTTAATTCTGATCACATCAGTGACCCAGTTTCCCTTCCAGCCTCACAAATGAAGCATTGGCACAGCTGAGGTGATGCCAAGCTGCTCCAGAATCAGAAGTGAGCAGTTAAGGGTAATCCCACAGTTCACCTCTCCTTGGCACTGTTGTCCTGACAGCTGATGTGCCCATTTGCTAAGTTTTTAAAACACTCCTCGGCAGAACGTGTACAGGAGACAAAGGAGAGGGGGATTTTGAGCTGTGCTCAGTCTGTTTAGAGGTGGAAGGTGTTGGGTGCTTTTATAGATGATTTAGAAAGGTGAGGGTATGGATTTTAATCACAGAATTCCAAGGCGGTTTGGATTGAAAGAGACCTTAAAGCTCATCCATTCCCACCCCTGCCATGGGCAGGGACACCTTCCACTATCCCAGGTTGCTCCAAGCCCCATCCAGCCTGGCCTTGGGCACTTCCAGGGATCCAGGGGCAGCCACAGCTTCTGTGGGCAGCCTGTTCTCCAGGGCCTCCCCACCCTCACGGGGAATAATTCCTTCCTAGTATCCCATCTAACCCCGTCCTCTGGAAGGGTGAAACCATTGCCCCTTATCCTGGCACTATTGGGATGGTTAACAATCATAACTGGCCCATAAAAGTCTGTTACACTCTTTCTGATTTTGTGGACAATGTTTTTGCTGCGCTGGGGCATGGATAGAAACAGGAATGCAGCTGAGTCAGCAGGAGAGAGAGCTGGCTGCATTCCTGCTGGCATGAGTATCCTGGGATACAGTCACTTCCTTCCCTTGAAAGGAAGATTCCAGGATTGCAGCTCTGTGTAGAACACTTAAAAAGCAAAGAGGATGCTCAGGCTGGACATGAGGCCTTGGACCTTGACCTCTGTGCTCTGCCTTGGTGGGTGGAATTTTATTTTAAGTTTCATTTCTGTTTTCAGGCTGAGAGAATTTTTTCGGAAGTGAGGAGGATTGAAAACTACAGAGTAGAAGGCATGGAGATCTATTCAACCACGCTCTGGCATCTGCAGAAAGATGTTGCCCTTTCAGTTCTTTCCAAGGATTTGACAGACATGGATAAAAACTCACCGGAGGTATAAAATGCTGTGGGCTTGAGTGAGAAGAGGGAAACTTAACGTGGTAGAATCAGTGATTCAGAACAGAGCTTTGAGCTCCAATCCAGTGTATTCTCCACTGGGAATACACCTGAACATGGCAAAACTGGAGAGGAGGTGGCAGGGTTGTCTGTTCAACTGCTGATGCCTGAAATGGCTTTGTAAAATTTGCATATCAGCTTATGTGGAACAGGTTGAAACCTTTTATCTGTTAATGGTTATTTGAATTTGCCTTGACACCATTCAGCTAGGAAGATCATAGGTTAGTCGGTCACTCCTGCTGCTGCCAGTGTGCAGAGATAAGGAATATCTTTTTCCTGTACCACCTTTTAATTGCTGTAGTTAATTCACTGGCACTTAAAATACTTGTTTTAGAATTTATTTGCAAACATGATGTTGTACATTTTTATACCAAAGTCTATTGAACTGCAGGGTGTGTGGTAATGTAAAGTCACGATGTGCCAAAAACCAGGAATCTTTCAATGAGTGCCACAGTAAAAATAACAGATGTGAGTTTATAAATGTGCTCTTAAGAATTGAGAAAACTCTAAAGGATATTGGAAATCTTTTTGGTGGAGGAGAAAATCCTATTCATGTTGTCCTGTTAGTTTGTCTAAGAGTGGAAAACTCAAACCCAGTGAAGCAGTTGGTGGTTTTAGTAAGATTAGTCAGGATAGAGGGAAATGCAGATTCTAATCCAAGGAATGGAAAACAGTTCTGTGTTTTGGCAGTGATGCTAAAATTTTGGGGAAGTGAGGGACCCCAGGCTGTGGTATTTACAGTCTCGATGGGTGCTGAGCAGCAGGGAAAGAGGAGGTTGCTAAAATTCTTCCTCTGCAGATTTCCAGATTTGTCAGTTGGAGGGAGCTGAAGAAATAAAGTACCATCTCTCCCTTTGTTATTCTTATATATCAAAGATGTTTTATTTCTAGCCTTTTCAACAGCTTCAAAAGCTTTAGTCATTAGTTATCAAAGGATCTAATTGGTGCAGACTTGTTGGGATCCTCCATTTCTTTATTTCAGCTTGTAAATTTATTTATTTATTTATTTATTTATTTTAGAAGGTGTGTTTAGCCCTGCTTGCCTCACAGGAATGAGCCTGAACTAACTGTTGATTTATTCCTGTTTTTAATCTAGGAGTAAGTTATTTATAACTATTTAAAGCAGTATAGGTGAATGTGTTCGGCTCAAACTTAGTCACTCATGGTTGTAAAAAGGGTTCTGCTCTTGCCCTGCTGTGGCTCCAGGCCTGGTGTGCTGCAGGAAACTGCTTCAGCTTGCAAAGGGAGCACGACATTGCCATCAAGTTCTTCCAGAGGGCGATCCAGGTGGATCCAAACTATGCCTATGCCTACACCCTGCTGGGCCACGAGTTTGTGTTGACAGAAGAACTGGACAAAGCATTGGCCTGTTTCAGAAACGCCATCAGAGTCAACCCCCGGCACTACAACGCCTGGTAAGTTTGGCTTTGTCCCCTGCTGCTGCATGTGGTGCAGAATTTCTTCCAGGGGAGCATCTTCTGAATGCTGCCACTGCTGTAATTTCATGGAGTCACAGACTGGCTTGGGTGGGAAGGGACCTTAAAGCCCATCCAGTGTCACCCCCTGCCATGGGCCAGGACACCTTCCACTGTCGCAGGGTGCTCCAAGCCCTGTCCAGCCTGGCCTGGGATACTTCCAGGGATGGGACAGCCACAATGTACCTACCACTCTTCCCTCCTGGAGGAGAGCAAAGCCATTCCTGCAGAAGATGGGGGGCTACTCTCACAAGGAAGGCAAAAAAATTGGAATTGTTTTGGTTTTCACAGATTGCTTAGGCTGTATTTACCTCAGCTATTTTGCTCTGCTGGGCAGCATTCTTCATGCATTGTTTCCTCACTTGCAGTTGGAGAGATGAGATCTCAGCCCCTTCATACCTTAGGACACACTTAGTTTCTTACAGCTTTTTAATATATAAAGCAGTAAAAGTTAGATCTGTGAGTGTGAGTCACTTAGTATTAATAACTTCTGTGTGCTTCTTATTTAGTAGCTATTTAGCCAGTCTTCCTGTGTATCACATATCAGTTCTTCAGCTACCCATCGGATAAAAAAAAGAAAGAAAACTTTAGATGGCTTTTTCCCCCAAGAAATCCCTTCCCACCCTAGATGGGGTTGGCAAGGCTCCAAACCATTCCTGCCATGTCACATTCACTGACAGAAACTAATTTGATTAAAATGCATTGCTGCTTAGCAGAATTGTTTCTCTGCTGCAGGTACGGGTTGGGAATGATTTATTACAAACAGGAGAAATTCAGTCTGGCAGAAATGCATTTCCAGAAAGCACTTGATATCAACCCTCAGAGCTCAGTCTTACTGTGTCACATTGGAGTAGTAAGTACATGGCACTTAACTTGGGTGGGGAGAAGGGTTTGGGGTGGAGACAAGGTGAGGAGGATTTTTCTTCTTGTGGGGAAGCTCATTCAGACTTGGTCTAGAATTGGGCAAATATTTTTCTAAAGGAGCAGATTGTAAGTAAACATGGTCAAAAGGGTTTGTCCTTGCCTGGCAGATGAGCTGTTATTTTTCCCATTTTGGCGTTGTTCTCTTTTGTGTACCAGGTCCAACATGCGCTGAAAAAATCTGAGAAGGCTTTGGACACTTTGAACAAAGCGATCAACATCGACCCCAAGAACCCACTATGCAAATTCCATAGAGCCTCGGTGTTATTTGCAAATGAGAAGTACAAGGTCAGTCTGGGCGCTCGTGGCAACCTTGAAATTCCTGTAGCTGGGAATGGGGATGCCTTGGAAGCCAAATGTGTGCAGCTCATCCTGGGGAGCACCAGGCCTTGCAGGAAAAGCCTGGGACATGGGAAGCGTTTGCTTTGGCAAGTGCCACCCTCACCAGGGAACTGTGTTAAATGTTTTGATTGTAATAAAATCTGGGGCCAACAGGTGTTTCTTTTTAAATTATTATTATTTTAGTCTGACCCACTATCATGAGTTTATACTAAATTACTAAAAAAACTCAGCAAACTGCCCCATATCAAATTACAGCAAATAGGAACCAGCTGTTTCCAAGGCTGTGTTGTGGAGTGAAAAGTCAGAAGTGAAGCAGTTTTGCGCTGATCCCCTGCTGACCTGAACCCTGTTTAGAATAAGAGATCTTCCCACAGTGTTTATCCAGCAACTTCTCCTCTGGCCAGTGTTTTTTGGCTCCAGAAGACAAGCCAGGTCTGTTCTGAAATTTGCCTCAGAAACGTGTGTGCACATTGAAAGGGAAAACTTTACTTAAAACTTTATTTCTAACTGCAGACTAAATACTTTTTGGTTGACTTTCTTAATGATGCCAGGTGACTGTCACAGCAGAATGAATAGCTCCAGCATCAACAACTAGTTTCAAAGTAAAGCAGAAGTTTCACTAAGTTTTTGGTTTCAAATGCCTAATACAAACACTCTTTCCAACCTTTCAGTCGGCTTTACAAGAACTTGAAGAACTGAAACAGATTGTTCCCAAAGAGTCTCTTGTTTACTTTTTAATAGGAAAGGTAGGTAAAACTTCACTGTGATTGTAAGTTCTTTGGTTTCCTTTGTTGCTTAATGAGAAAATTTGATGCCTGTCGCTAAGCTGCTTCCACCTGGAGCAGTATTCTAAAAATTCCCAAAGCTTTAAATAAGGCTTAGTGCTCACAGCTTTATTATGTGCCAGCTTTTAAATGCAAAGGACAGTTAAAGAGAGCTGGAGGTGATAGTCCATCCCTCAGTCAGCAGAGCTGGTTATTTGCACATGTAACTATTAAAATACTGGATCACATTCTCATGCATTGTGTCTGAAATACTGAATAAGAAGCAGCTACATTCCAACCTTTCTTGTGTGAAGTGCCGGAGAGAAGTGATCTGGTGACAGAAATCCTCCTTCCTACCACCTCCTCTGCTGATAAGCTTTAAATAACTTCTGCAACTTTCTGCTGGGGGGGTGTCTGGTCACTTGGAAGCACCAAGACAAACTTTGCCCTAACACAGTGCTGGAGAACTCTCTGTCAGCAAGACTTCTTTATTTTGTTTAAACTGGAGAGACATAAAAGGATTTGTGCTGAAATTTACTGGTATTTGTCCAGGAGTAGCTGGACCTCTAAACTGACATGAGAGTGGCCATGTCTTGACAAACTGAAGTATTTTCACTGTTTGAATGCTCAACACAGATAAATAACTTCCTCATCTGCCCTTAATGATAAAGAATCTCTTAGCTTCTAGTTTAATTTTTTTTTTAATTTTTAAATAGAAACACTTACTCTTTTTACACATATTTGTTATTTCTCTTGGGGCTCACATAATAAATTTTTCATATCCCCCCTCTGTTGCTTTCCATAAAACGTCACTGAACTGTGGCTTGGAACATTTGTTGCCCAAACTTTCAAGTAGCAGCTTCGTGTAAATGTAGCCTTTTCTGCTTTTTTATTTTTAGGTTTATAAAAAACTGGGTCAGACACATCTGGCCCTAATGAATTTCTCGTGGGCAATGGACCTGGATCCCAAAGGAGCCAACAACCAGATCAAGGAGGCCATTGACAAGCGTTACCTCCCCGATGACGAGGAGCCCATCACCCGCGAGGAGCAGATCAGTGAATGTTACCCCTATGAGTCAGGTCTGTGCTCCCAGCCCTGGGGCAGCTTTTGCCACTTGGGTGTGGGAAGAATGCCAGGTTTAATAAGTGAAACATTCTGCTCAGCAAGTAAGAACTCTGGAGGCTCTTCATTCAGCAGAATTCATTCATTTTTCCCTACAGAAAACATGGCATGAAGGGTTGTGAAATTTCTTTAGATGTAGTAGGACAGAGATCATGGTAACTCTAAATTTACATGAATCATGGGTGGCTGTAAGAGTATCCCAGGAGAGCAAGACATTCCCAGGGCTGCAAGCATTCTGTCATAAAGCATCAAATAATTTCAGAGTAAATGAATGGCAGCTGAAGTTGTCTGTAGAGGCTTTTTCAGAAGTTAAACTGGATGCTGGGTAAAAGTACTTGGTGTGCTAAACGTAAAAGGTGGCAAAGAAGAAAATATAGCAGGATTGAGATTCTTACTAATAGACAAATGCTGTGTCCTGCAATTCCAAATTCTCAACTGAAACAGTAGGGAGAGGTGACAACTGTATGTCACGTTGGTTTTTAATCGTCCTATGTGCTTTTTAATATGGGAACTTTACCCTGCACTTGTGGAAATAGCCAGAGTTTTTTTCTCCCTGCTGTTGGAATTGGGGTAATTTCACGTCATGGCTCCCTGAGCTGAGATTGTTCTGACCAGGAGATGGAGACAGAGACTGGAAATGCTGAGCAACATCTGAGCAGTACAGAAAAAAACCCCAAAGCCCAACCAAACAAGAAAAAAAAAATTAAAAAGGGAAAAAACAACAGCTTAATCTGTCCAATAAGCATGAATGATGTAAGTGTTGGGCTGTGTGTCACAGTTCAGCTTCCCTGGCTGTGCGGAGAAAGTGTGGAAGAGTTCCACAGCCTCAGCTGAATGACCCTCAGGGTACATGGGACAAACTAAAGTAATTCAAGGTAATTTGGAGGAGAATGGAATTTTTTTTTTTAATACTTTGGCTGCCCTGCCTTTGATGGGCTGGGCTGGGTCGCGGGGGAGGCTTTGCAGTGGGACAGCCCCGTGGTCTCTGACCCCGAGGTCTCTTTCCCTCCGCAGTGGGCACAGACGAGTCCCAGGAGAGCAGCATGACGGACGCGGATGACACGCAGCTCCACGCCGTGGAAAGTGATGAATTTTAACCTCCAAGAGCCAGTGTCTGAGCTTGAGTGTGTGTGGCTGGTACTGTCGTGTTCTCCCCTTCCTTGGCATCCTGGGTTCCACATCTCTGAGCCAGCACTGTCGTTGTTCTCCACTGACACCACGAGTGCACCTCAGACCTGAACTGTACCAGAGTTCATGGCAGTGCAATATCCAGCTGCTGCTGAGTCTGACTAGTTGGCTCTTACACACTTATGGAAGTGACTGAGGAGAAAATGCTGGTTTTGGACTCCCACTTGCTGGAAAAAAATATCATGGAAGACAGACTTGGTTTGCTGTATGGAAGCCAGTAGGTGTGGGGATAGTACTAATGACAAGGTGTCTTGTTCTTTTTCCAGAAATGTGTCTTAGTTTGGGTCTTTCTTGGTAAGCAGAGTGCTGAACCTCATTTCCAAGTTCTCCAAGGACGGTGTTGACAAACAGGCTGTTCAAGACTTTTGCATATTGTAGTGTAACTTAAATGCCAGGGAGTGTCAATGACCTTAAAGCTGCAGTGTCTCCAGTGAGCAACCAGGACTGGGCGCGTCAGGCCACGTGAAACACCCCTGTCCCTGCCTAGAGTGCAGCTGCAGGAGAATCACATTGCAGGATCAGAGCTTTCATCAAATGCTTTCATGTTCTAACCATGAATTAATTTATTCACCCGGTTTTGGAAAGGTCAGTGTTTACTTTGTATTTCAGTCAGCACCACCTTGCTTCATTTTTCATGCACCCCTTGACTTGTTCTTCCCCTTTGAAGAATAAAAATTAATAAAGGGCAAAATCAAGAGAGAAATGTAGATACAAGTGTAATGTGAAACATCAAACCCTTAATCCTGTGAGACTGGGAAGACTGGAAGCCTTAATACAATCAGAACCTTGGTCAAACGCATCAAATAACTGTCTCAGATCAGTATCTCCTTAGGTCTGTTATCACTTTGAAAACTATTTTGTAAAGTGTGGTCCAAGCAGGATGCAAAAATGTGCAATTATCTGTCTTTTTCCTTATTTTTTAAGCTGTTCTTTCAGTTTCCCATTCTAGGAACACTTTCCTTTCCTCCAGGGTCTGTTTCTGAGAGGAGAAAGCTGTGCCACGTTAGTGAGTCCAAACTGCTCTCTGTAGCATTCTGCAGCAGCAATTGGTGCCCTTTGTGCAGTGATGATAAAGCAAGTGTATGATACAAGCAGTTTTAAAGAGCAATTTATGCCTAATAAATTGGGAATGATACAAATTTCATAGCAACGTATTTGTTGTGATCGGTCTTAATTTTTTTTTCTTTTTTTTTTTAATCTATTGGTTTTTAGGGGTCTCTTAGTTTCCTTTACACTTCAATTTCTTTTGAATTCTGTCTGTGTCCACTTGACACCTCTCCTGTCCCAGCTTCTCTGTGGTCAAGAGCCACATGGACACCTTTATCCTTTGAAAAATCATCCCCAAGTTCTGAGCAAAAATAGAATTCCGTGGTTCGGTGGGGTTTTTTAAAGTAGGAGGATGGGCAGTGAAAAATAGGCTTCAATTCCCCTCACGGGGTGACAAAACCCCTCTAAAATCCGAGGAATTAAAAGAGATTAAATGAGCTTTTTGCCTCTGCCACACACTTGTGATCAGCTGGGTCTGGAAGGTGATGGATTGACTGGGAGATGGTGGCACATTTGGGCTGGATCAGGGATCTCACACAGATTCCTGTGGCTGAGGTGTTCTGGGGTGATTCCCCTTCCCTGGGGAGGTTTCCCTGGGACTGATGTGCACCCAGGGCAGAGCTCCCAGGCCCTGCTCCTGAGGTTCCTGTGTCTCTCCTGGTGTGGTTTTCCCATCCTCTCCAGCTCGTGGCAGTTTCCCAGCACATCCCTCGCATGGAGGAGTCTCTGAGCAAGCACCTCCTGGTAAGGTCTGCAGGCAGCACTTGTGGAATGCCACTAATTACCGTGTTAATTGGCTTCCTTTTGGTTCCCAGCGTATTTTCTAAACAAAAAGCAGGAGTAAGCAGGTGCTATTTAGTTTTCCATAACAAATGTTGTTCATGTGGGGACCAGAGATACAGGAATTGAGGGGGCTTTTTTCTTTTTGCTTTGTTCCCTGAAAACCACAGTAAAACTCCCAACCTCTGGGGAAAAAGCTCTTAATTCAGCTGGGCTGTTCAAAGGATGTTTGTGCTATTTGGAGGATTTAATACGTAAAAGCATTCCTGGTTTTATATGTTCACCCTACCTTAAAGGTATTTTCTTTTTTCACAAGAATCCGGGGTCACGTTTAGCCCATGCTGCTATTTTACATTCTAAGGAGAAACACAAAATTAGTATTGAAGGACTAAAATTTGGCTCTTTGAGGAGGGACAGAGAGGAGGAGGCCAAACATGGAGGCACTGGCAGGCAGGTGAGAGCAAGCGTTCTCTGGAGAGAATTAGGGAACTGTAATTCTGTTACAACAAAACTATGGAAGAATGCAAAGTGTGGGTGTGGTGTTACTATTTGCATTGAAACAATGTAATTTGTCTTTTGGGGGGGGGGCTTTTCTTGATTTTTTTTTTTTTTTTTTTTTTTTTTTTTTTTTTTTTTTTTTTTAAATTCAAAAATTGTACAGTCCTGGGGGAAAAAAGTCTTTTCTGTTAATATATTTGCAATTCATGAAAGGATGTGGAAAATACAAATAAATTACTTTTAAAAGCAGGCTTAGCCCTGGGTGCTTTGGGTCAGGGGTGGGATTTGTCCTTCAGGAGTTGGGCAAGAGGTTGGGAAAGGTTTAAGGACACCTTGGGGTGCACAGAGGCTGTTTTCTGTCCTGTGCTACCTGGGGCTCCACATGTCACCTGTAAATCTACCACAGCTTTCCAAGTGGGCTGCAAGATCCTGGCTGGAATTTTGGGTGAGGTGGGAGGTGTGACACCGGCGTGACACTGGGGTGTAAGGATGTGGAGCTGGTGAGGCCACTGAGTTGCTCCAGGGCTGGAGCCAGGCTGGGAGAGCTGGGGGCCTTCACCTGGAGAAGGGAAAGCTCCAGGGAGAGCTCAGAGCCCCTTCCAGGGCCTGAAGGAGCTCCAGGAGAGCTGGAGAGGGATTGGGGACAAGGGATGGAGGGATAGGACCCAGGGAATGGCTTCCACTGGCAGAGGGCAGGGATAGGTGGGACAGTGGGGAGAAATCCTTCCTGGGCACGGACTGCCCAGAGAAGCTGTTGCTGCTCATCCTCACCTTCCATCCTGCAGTGACAGGAGATTCAAGACACTCTTGGATATGGAGCAGGTTAGTTTTATTTTCATTTTTTCCTGCTTTCCATAGCAGGTCCCCACCCTGTGGCTGCTCAGCAGAGAAATTATTACAGTCTCTTATACTTCCAGACGTGTGGAAAAGCTTTCTGGGAAGGCTCATGGCTGTGCAGGAATTCCTCCTGCTGCATGTGGTTATCTTGGATTGAACCTTTTACCACTCTTTTTTGCCCAACCTAATCCAGTAATTTTTGAGAGCTGAGTTTGGTTGTACAAGCAACACTGAGATGAACCCCTTCCTAGCTGCTTCCCCCTATTTTCTCCCATGGTTCTTTTACTCCTGGACATTTATTCCTGTGTCTCGTAGTTCAACTCGTGGGCACTGAGTTCCCGCCCTGCAGTGAGAGCTGGGCTGTTCTTCCTGTGTCTCATTGCAGCCTCTCCCTGTGGGCTGGAAGTGGGTGATGAAGCTGCATGGAGCTGGCCTCTGCCTAGTGGTGAACCTGGGCTTTGTTCAGGGCAGGCTAAGATTTAGGTGCCTCCAGAAAAAGGCAAAGCAGTGATGAAGTTGGAGTAATCCATCGTTCCAGGGCTGAATTGCAGCTGTGTGATGAACACCAGGAGCTGTTTATGAGCAGCTACATCTCACTGAGGTTTGCACTCCATTCTGTTGTTCACCACTGACTTTGTTGCTGCAAAATCTTCTTATTTTCTGTCCCTCTGTCCAAGTCTGAGACTTTGGTTTAGAGCTGGTCCACGAGCAGGAACTGCTTTTTATTTTTAATGGAGCAGAACAGGGTTTTTCTAAGGCAGGGAGCCCTGTATTCCTGATCCTCCAAGGAGCAGGGTTTAAAATTCTATTAACACAGAAAAGAAAACTTTCCTTGCTTTTGCAATCTTCTTTTCAAGTCCATGTTTGTGGAGCACCAGATTTCCCTGTTAGTTTGGGTGCAGCTGCTGTAGAACTGCCAGGAGATGTCCCTGGGTGAGCAGGGACAGGAGGGGACTCAGACCCTTCCCTAGACCCAGCCTCTGTGTCCTTACCTGGGCAGTCTTGGAGCAATTCATGGATCTGTGGAGGAGGAAATGGGACATTTCCTCCATGGGGCTCTGGCTGCATTTCTGGTCCATCCATCAGTGTTTGGGGGTCCTGCCCCTGCCATGTCATATTCTGACCTGTTCTCATCTGGGACCTGCTCTCCTGGCCCAGGCTGTTTTACTCAGCCTTAAAGGATGGAAGGCTTTCAAAAATCCTGATGGTACCAAGAAGGGAAGTACCAGAAACACCTCCCAGATCAGAAAAAATGAAACCAAAACCACTTTCAAAGATCAATTCCATCCAAACTACTCCAGAAAACCACATCCAGAAAGGAGCCACGTGTTCCTTTCTTGAAATCTTTGTTAAGTTAAAAATCTCCCATTCCCAAATCCAGCACTTTATATCCACATGTGTGTGGAACAACAGAAATCCCTTGTTGCCAGGACATTTGGGAAACGAGCTTAGGGAGAGAAGAGCATTAATCGCTACTTTCTGCCTCTTTTGGATTCTCATGTGTCTCAACAGATTCAGGAATGTCTCTCTGTGGCAGGTGTTTCTCCTCAGTCCCATCGTGCTGGGTGAGCAGCTCATGCACTCAGTGCTTTTAAACACTTTGTCACCTGCAGAATAAGGTCATAGTCTGGATTTTCCTGGATAACCAGGAAAAACCACCTGGTTGTTTCACATTCCCTGGGGAAGGAGAGCAAGGACAGTGTCTGTGGGGGGACAGGGCATGCAGCTGCTCTGTGTGGGATCAGGATGGCCATCTCTGACAATGTATTTGGAGCACCTCAAACATCCTTCCAGTCCTGAAAGGGGCTTAGAAAAAAAGAGGGAGAGTAGCTTTTTACACAGTGACGTAACTTGTCCCTGCAAGTGCCCAAGGCTGGACAGGGCTTGGAGCACCCTGGGATAGTGGAAGGTGTCCCTGCCCATGGCAGGGAATAGAACAAGATGGGCTTTGAGGTCCCTTCCTGCACAAACCATTCCATGATTCCGTGATCCTTGCCCCAGCTCTGCTGTCCCACAGGGCAACAGCAACTCCCATTGCACAGGAGGACCATCAGGGAGAAGTGAAGGAGCTCCCCTGCTTTTTGGCCTGTGGGACAGGGAGTTGAGTCTTTTATTTTAATTAAACCTGTCCTGTGAGTGGGATAAAAACTAAAAGACCATTTAAATAAGCAAGAGTGGCAGCAGATGAAGAGCTCCATTGCTGTACCTCACATCAGTGGGCAGGAGAAGCCATGGGAAGAGTTTTCTGTGTCTAGGAGCAGAAGATGACACTGGGATGACCCTGAGTTCAGCAGAGTGTGGCTCACAAGGGACCGAGGGAGCGGCTGGTGGCTCCTGTGGGTTGCGTTCCTTGGGGACCACGGCACAGCTTGGGGACAGCCCGGCATGGCCACGGCTGGGGGCACTCGGGGCAGCAGTGCTGGCCCTGCCACCGCCCCAGTGTCCCCCGTGGGGCAGGGCCCTGCTGTCACCCAGGGATGGAGCCCGCGCCACCCGTGGGACACCAGCCTGCTGTGACCCGTGGGACAGGGACCCGTGGGACAGGGACCCGCGGCACCGACGGGACACAGGCCCAGGGCCACGCAGGCGTCACCTGTGGGACATGGGCCTGGTGCCGCCCGTGGGACAGGGCCCGGTGTCCCCGGCGGGACCGCAGTCCTCGTCACCCGGGCCGGGGCTCGGTGTCCCGGCGGCACCTCCCGCTCCCCCAGCAGGTCCCTCCCCGCTGCGGGACCCCCGCCCCGCACGAGGTACGAGTGGCCTGCGGCCCGCGGGACGCCACGCGCGCCCCCCGGCTCCCGCCCCGGTGCCACCTGCGGGACACCGGGGCCCCGTGTCCCCCCCCCGGCCCCGCTC
>VXBT01012010.1:130278-152305 GCA_013400235.1 Oriolus oriolus | reverse complement strand
GCACCATTCCCTAACCTGGTGGGAAAGGGGGCCTGGGGTGGGGGGGCACACGCGAAGTTTTAAAAGTAAACAGAAAAAAAATTTAATTGCATAACCTCAAAGCTTGCAAAACGCGTGGAGGGAGCAGGTCCCGCGGCCCCAAATCCGCCTGGAAAATAGGAGCGGAGCGGTGCCGGTAATCCCGGTGGGCTGTCACCGACGGGAGCCGTGTCACCGGGTGCTCTCCCTGCTCCCGGGGTGCACAATAGCGTCATTTTCCAGGTGGCTTCGAGCTCCAAAACCATTTCCCTGTATTTACTTTCCAGCCGCATATTTTGTATTTTATTTATTTCGAACCGGCCCTGCCGATCCAGAATCATTTTCCCCAAAACAAGCTGGAAGAGTCGGGCTATCCTGAAATGCTTTCCGTGATCCCTACGTGTGTTTACTTCCATCACGGGATTAGCATCTTCCAGTGCTTGATTACAGAGAAATTTCCATCATTTGGGATATAAATGGGGGTCATGTAGGAGGAAAAATAAAGCAGCTAAATATATTGGGAACTAAACTTATTTTCTCCCCAAAAATGAGACCCACCTTCCAAACCGAGGTGTCATCTCTCCTCTCCTTAAATTTGTGTCCAGGTGGAGCAGAAGGCAGGCACTCCATAGATTATGTTCCCTGTTATGTAAAATGCACTTGAATGACAAACTGTAGTTTTCCATGAAACCGGTCAGGATATGGGAGGAACTGCAGGATTTTTATTTGTTTTGACTGACCATTATATTTTGAACTGGTTTGGGCCACGGCCGTGTTGATGGTTACATCATGTCATGTGTTGTGCACAGGGCGCTTTGTGCCTCTAAAAATAAGGTGAGGGAAAAGCCCGTTTCTGCGGGGTGGGAAAGTCGGGAAGGACTCCGGGGTGGGTCGGTCCCGCTGCCTACGGGGGATAAAACATTCTGGGGGTGGTTGAGGTGTGACGTGTGGCTGTGTGTGCCACCGAACCTCTGCCGTGGCTGGCAGTCCGGGGCTCTGTTTGTGTACAAGCGTTTTCTCTTTAAAACGATATTTGTCCTTTTTATAGCCTTTGTTTTCATGGAGGAACCTCTGATGCTCTTCCCTGCTTCAGCGTATCCTCTTGGATTTCCATTCTGGCACGGGAACAGCGATGCTGTTCAAGCTGATGATACATGTTTTTCTTTAATTGATAAGTCAGCAGCCTTTTGTACCAGCGAAGGGGGCGGTGGAACGAAGCGGGCCCGGGGGCAGCGAAGGAGAGCCTGGGGAAGCCCCGGGCTGGTGCTGGGGCCGGCTCGGAGCTCGGTTTCCCTGGCCGGTGTCGGCCTCCGCCCGCCCCCGCACGCCAGATATGGGCGGCTTGGCTTGTGGCGCGGCAGGGATGGGGATGGTGTTTTTTTCCCTGTAGCCACACTGCCAAGGTAGCACAGCTGTGTGGGGCTTAATGGATTGATATGCTGCAGGAGCAGTTAATTGTGGAACTTGGTTGTGGTACTGTTATAGCTGATTTGTAATGATTTAGCAATGAGGAATGACTTGTGTTCCCTCGTCAGAGGTGATAAAGCAGCAGATGACCAGACAGATGTGGCTGTGGGTTTCTCTTATGCCTTTTTTCCCCTCTTTTGCCTTTTATTTATTTATTTTTAATGCTGTATTTCAGTCTCATTTGCTCTCGGAGATCATCTGATAACCGGAGAGCTGGTGAGATTCTGACATCATGCAAGGCAGGGGTGAAAACTGAGCGGTTCTGTGACCAGAGTCACTTCCTTTTGCCCTGTTTATAACTTGTGTTTTGGTGAAGGCCACTGCCATTATCTAATGAACGCCTGGAACAAAGACTGTCTCTGGAGTTCCAGCACTCCACCCTTCCCTGCTCGGGCTCTGCTTGCTGCCTGTCCTTAGGAACCTCAAAAGGCTTTTCCAGGGAGGATGAGACTGAATGGACAGCGAGGTAAAGATAAGGCCTGAGGATTCTTAGGCCCAACCCGAGGGAAAGGGTAAACCCTGGGGAGTGGGAGAAAGGACAAGCAGCACATATTTTGATTTATGGGGCTTCCCCCCACCCCCTTCCATATAATTTTCCTCTTCTGGAAAATTACCTTTTTCTGGGACCATTTTTTGAGAGTAGGTCAGTGCTATGTCAGCCCATACCCAAACAGCACCTGATTTTGCATTTTTCTGTTTGTTTTTTTACTGGACTATGGGAGAAGCGGGTGGGCCAACTTAGGCCTAAATGGGAATTTAATTCCTAGAAGGGTCTCAGGTGGATCACATAGTGATGAGACCAAATAATGAGTAAGTTCTGCACGCCTGCCTTTCTTCCCAGTGTTTATCCTTCCATTAAAAAGAGCTCTGAGCACTGGGCAGTAGCAGTGGCAGGTGATCTGAGAAGCACTGTTTCCGTTGCTGCATTTTATAAATACCATGTCCCTGCTCATGACTTCCAGGAATACAATGTCTATCTGGAATGAAAAGCAGCAGAGACTCGGTTTGAAAATCCTTCCCTGTAAACAGGAGTTTGGCTGCGTGTTTGAGGATGCAGTTTTCTGTGACAAATCATTTAAATCGGAATAAAAGCTTTCTGTTCTTTCTCAGCTGGGCCAGGAGTTGTCATACCCAAATCAGCAAGAGTCTGGGTGATGCAGGACTTGAGTAAACATAATTCCATTAAACACTGCGCGTGTCCTCATCGGCCCGAGTTCAGAGCTGTGTTTTTGGAAGAGGATAGTTTGGATAAGGTCTCATTCAGGTTTTTTTGAAGTTAGAAAATCAGTCTGGATCTCCCCTGCCACGAGGCACAGCCAGCAGGTGACTGCCAGAGTTTGGAGAGTGAGACAAATGGAGAAACGGGAGATGTTAACAGTTGGGAAGACCTAATTCTGGAGAGCACAGTTTTGACAGTGCAGTATCTGAATTTAGTGATGAAACTGTGCTGTTTATCTGATAAAATGAGGGAAGAAGGTAACAAAATCACATCTCAAGAGGGGAAATGGGAGTAGCTGTCAGCCTGAACAGGCCTCGTCCTCATCTGTGCCTGAGTTAATCTCTTGTGGCAAACTTACTTTTTTCGGATTTGGTGGAAAGAAAAGTTCAATTGAAATACACATTTCTGTATTGGGAGCTGCTTCAGGCCTCGGAGGCCTTAGCAGAAGATGGACCTTAAAGATTTCTCATTTTCAGCTCTCAAACGTTGGGAAACATCTCTCTGAAATCTTTATAACTTCCTGTCAAGGTCTGCAGCGACAGAGGATGTGATGGGAAGGTTACTGTGAAGTTTCTTTGCACTAAATGAGGAAGAGCAAGCCCAGCTCAGGCTGTAATTACGGCCCGTGAAAAAGAACCTGTGATGTGTGAGTGACCATCACCTTTTATTAAACGGGTGTCTCTGCTCTGGAGTTCTTGTCGCCGTGTTTTTGGCTGCTGCTGTGGCAGTCGTGGTGGGCTGTGCTCTCTGCTCTGAGATCCGAGGAGCAGGAAAAGCTGAGATCTGTGGTCAGCTGAGCACTCCTGTCTTGAGGAGCTGAGTTCTGAACTCCAATCAGAATAAAATATTTAAACTTGGCTGCCAGATTGGGTAGGGATCTGGTGATTTGGGACACTTAATTCTGCTCCTCTCTGGGCCGTTATTTCCTCTTGAGGACGTGGCCAGTTATCCCAAGGCACTCCAAAGGACTTTTTTAGTGACAGTCAATGCCTTGTTCTAAAATACTAACTATAAAATATGAAGTATTGAGGTGGTGCCACTTTATGTGGCAGGGGGTGTTAAGAGTTTTGGGAACAGTTATATGCTTTTGAGCAAAGGTGGGTATGACTGCACCTAGTGAATGAAAATGTGTCTTTAAAATTAAAAGGCAATTCTGTTTTTTGTTTAACTTGCTCCCTGAGTCTTGAGTTCAGTTTTTCATGTTTCCTGGGCAACTTGCCCAGATTATGTGAAAGAAAAACAGAATCTTTCTGATACTGGACGGGGGAGACCTGGATTTCACAATTAAAGCTTTTCTAAGTTTTATTTTATTTTTAATATTTTGTCTCTGACAGGCTGCTGCTTTCTGCAGATGTCCCATTATTGTTTTTTGAACCACATTTCTTGTGATTTGACTCTGAACTGCAACTTAGTTCTGAAGAGCAGTTTAACAGCAATCGGTATTTTTATCTCCAGCCACTTAATTTTCCAGGTGAAGGCATTCTTGCTTTTAATTATTCACTTTCCCAGATTTTTTTGGCGGAGATGACAGATAATCTTGCTTTGTGGCTTCTATTTTTCTTTCTGACATCATGTTGATGAAACCTCCTTTACCTCAGATGATGCAATTGATTTGTTTTTTTTATATCCAATGAGAATTCACAGGCATAAGAGAGAATTATTCTTGCAAAAGGAGATCTCAGAGTTGACCAGCCCCTGCCACTCAAGTGGACAAGGAAGTGGAAACAGCAGCTTTTTGTTTAATCTTGGGGGCTTCTCTTTGGTAACAAAAGTAGAGCTCAGTAATATTTCTGGGATGTTCTTACTATTAAAATTCTTATTTTTCCCAGGGAGATTAGGTGCAAGTCTGTAGTGTTAATAGCTCTGGAATGTACTCGTGTGTGTATTGTAAAAGTCTGTGGTTCTTGTGTATGTTCTTAACCTTTTTTAAATTAATATTAAAAAAAAAAGCCTGTTTCCCAAATGTGGGTCATTGCAAGCACACAGTCTGCACGTGATAACTGGCTTATCAATAAGGTGATAGTCCTGTGCTTGCCTGTCACGTTTCCTTAATTAAAGCTTTGAGAGTTGCTTCTCATGTAAATCCCTTTCTAAACTGGTAAACACCTGTCTTACAACTGTAAAATGTTGAAAAGTGATAACAAAAGGCACATAGAGAATCTGTTATACACAATAGTGGCAACTTTGGTAGATGGACATTGTGGGCGTGGAAAATATTTGTGGGGCTCAGGGAGTTGTTGTGTGTTGTGTGTTGTTACCTGCTGAGGTTAGAAGCACAGATGATGTGTTTTACTTGCAAAATGAAGTGTAGAGGGATTTTATTTTAGCAAGTTTGGGGGGTTTTTTGTGTGCTTTGTTTTGGTTTTTTTACTGAAACGTATTTGTAACCGCACGAATTCAAGAGTTGGCTGCACTGTTGATTTGTAGTGGGGGAGGAGAGGGGAAGTGGGAATTGGTATAATTCACTTCCTTCAGGGTAACTTTGCTTTTATTGCTTCTAACAGCACCTTTGTGTACGTCAGGAAATGGGTGTTGGGGAGGACAGAGCTTTGGGGTGAAGGGGTTTCAGGGTGCAGGAATTTGGAATATTTTCTGGGATTGAAACCATAATCCAGGGAACATAAATACGTGAGGTGGTGATGGAGCCAGGTGGGTGCCATGGTGGAATTGATGTCTGGGAGGAGACCAGGTGGTGGGAGAGCGCAGACAGCCCTTCCAGAGGCAAACTGGAGTGAGTTTAGACAGGTGCCTCCTGTGTCCAGTGCTTGGAGCTCCCCATATCTTCTCATGAGCCTCACTAGAAGCACAGTGCCTGGTTTCTCCCCAAGAAACTCAAAACTTCCTGTGTTTGTTTTGGGCTTATTTTCTGAGGTATTGCACAAAATCATGTGCTTGGAAACCCAGTTCTCCTTTCAAGGTCTGATTGTAAAATTGGGTTTTAGAAGCAGAGGGTGTTGAATAAGTCAGCATGCCGGGGGATTGTTTTCAGGGGTGTTGTGACCCGATGCTGCTCCGGGTGTAGTGTGACCGGGTGTGTTCCTCCTGCCCCCTCCGACTTCCCATCGCTGCCTCGGCCTTATTCCCACTCTGCCCTCTGCTCTGTGTTTAAGAAGTTTGAGCGTTGGTGCAGCTGACGTGGAGTTGTGGGTGAAGCCCCCTGAGGAGCCTCTGCTGCCTCGGTGGCCTCCCGTGCACTCCTGGGGAGCAAGGGAAGATGGGCGAGTTACGGTTACCCTGGTTTTACCTGCTCGCTGCAGCCTTTCATCTTTGCTCTGTTAATTACTGCTAACTGCTCTGGCAGTGCTCTACTTCTAAAGGGAAAATGAAGAACGTTCATTCAGTATTAGCTTAAGACACGCCGTGAACACCACGTTGGCCTCTCCTCTTGGATCTTCCCAAGTGAAGTCCAGCACAGGGGTTGCTGCAGGCTGGGCTGGAGTTGAGCTGTGGTGGTGGAACTGGAGCAGTGTCCTGTTACTCTGGCAGTTCTCTACCAGCAGGGCTTGTGCCAGAGCAGAAGCCTCTTGGTCCCACATGTGTCACCTTGAGTGCTGGGAATTAAAGACCCTTGGCAGGGAAACAGTGAAAAAAGGGACCTGTGGGTGCTCACGTGGATCTGCTAACACTGGTGGGTGACAGCAGTTTGAGTAGAACTTGCCAGCACGGTTTGGGTCCCAGAAGCAGGCAACAGACTGGGGATAGTTCTTGGAATTATTGTCAGACTTACCAAAATGCTCTGAAAGTTCCTCAGACTGTGTGAATGACCTTCCCTTCCCATTCTATGACCTTTCCTTTTCTTTGTTCTCCTTCCTCAGAGATGCCTTAACACCTTCTCCCCTCCAATTCCCTGTTAGGAAGAAATTCCTGATAAGTGTAATGCGCCTTTAATAACAACCTAGACTTACAAACAGAGGGAGGGAACATGCTTACAAATGTTCCTTAATGTCTTTTCCAGGGGTTGCTCATAAAAGTAGAGATCTAATTCAATGTTAGAGAAGCCAGTGCTGTCCAGCACACAGAGAGTTTATAACGACTTAAATAAAATTTTAAAAATAGACCAAATAACTCTTGGAGGTCATCCTTAAGCTACTAGAACAAAGCCTTATTCTTAGGGGAGGCTTTCCAGACTTGCAAAGTATTCTAAATGCTGTCCACCCAATGCAAAGTGGAGCCAAGGAGGTTTGCAGTAGCTTAACAGGAGGATTTTTTGTTTTCAAGTGGGTTTGCTAACCCAGAGAAAAAGGCAGTGTCAAAGTTTTGCTTCCGTTTCCTACTTCTGTTAATTCAAGTTGATGACTACAAATTAAAACTCTCTTTAGCCTGGGCAAACTCCTGACCAGCTGCAGTGCAGTGCAGATGTGTTCATGAAGAGTCGTTTAGCACAGTGGGGAGGATTTTCTGCTCTTTTTGCAGTTGGGTGTTCCTGAAGCCGCTGTCGATGTCTCGTGGTAACTGTGGTGGAGAGCCCTGAGCCAGAGTTCCCTCTGGAAGGGAAACCCACATGTTTCTGCAGAACTGGGAACCTGTTAGGGACAGTCATTCCCAGTGTGTGTGTCTCTAGTGAAGGTCTTGGAAGGAGGCTGGAGTGGAGGAAGTCTTTATTCTGACGGTCTTCCTCCCTCCTCTCCCAAGGGTGTCTTAGCTACAAGTGGAAAGTTCCCTGCAAGTTCCTTTTTTTTTCTTTCTTCCCTGAATAGGCATGTTCAGTTTTTATTTATGGACCCAAATGGTGACTAAAATCCATTTTCAGCGAGTGTGGCCTAAACTTTTAGACATGCAGATCCTTTTTTAGTGAGGATAAGGTGTAGTTCATTGCAGAATACCATAAGTTCTGTGAGTAGGGGACTTGGGAAGCCTGAACCCACCTCCAGCATCTCAGTATTTCTGTTGCGACAGCTTTTCAAAAGTCTGTTTCCTCTGGGAGTGTGTTCTTCCTTCCCTGTCTCCTCCTTCTCTGTCACCTAACTGGATTTTGTGGAGAGTGAGTTAGAACGACTGTTAGCAGGGTGCTGTAGCTGGGTAGGGACAACCCTCGGGATCAGTCCAGGCTGGAGGATGAACAGATGGAGAGCAGCCCTGGGGAGAAGGACTGGTGGGTGAGAGGCTGGACATGACCAATCTCAGAAACCCCCGTGCCCTGAGCTGGTCCCCCAGAGCAGGGGGCTGGAACTGGATGAGCTTTGAGGTCCCTTCCAACCCAAATCATTTTGGGATTCTAGGACTCTGGAGGGTTTTTATTTTGGACCTGGTGAGGGGCTGGCCAGTTGACCAATGTATGTACTCACTGGAAACCACACAGAGCAAATAATTTTGAGCCTTCCCTCCGTGGGAATGTGGATTTGTTTTTCTAACTCATCTCTGTCTTCTCGCAAAAATTCATGTTCTAGAACTTTGCTTTTCAGCCTTGATGTCTTTCTAGTCCCTGTTATGGAGAATCACCTGAATCTGATGCTTGGGAGCAACTGTGGTACAGCTGGATGAGCCCAGAAACAAAACTGGCTATGAAATTTTCCTCATTAAACATATTAAAACTTTAGATAGTCCTCGCTTTTCCTGTAAAGTGGTGTATTAATTTGGTCATTGGGGTGCGTTAATGAACAGCTACAACAAGCTTATGCAAATTTATGTGAAATTAGAGGATTGGCATATCAGGCAGAAGATCAGGGCAGCTTTTTATTATTACGTTGACATTGAAATATCTTATGAAGATGCTAAATAACTTCAGTAAAAGGAAAATCAAGTAACTGTTTCATTGGTGGCACAGCCTGTGCTGTGGGTTATTTGAATGCAATTTAAAAAGGCGTTTAAAAACACTGACAGTTTTAGTGGTAAGGAAAGTGGGTGAACGACCAGAAACTTGAAGGTGGGTGAGAAAAGGCTGCAGTGTAGAGAAAGGAAGAGTCTTTAGTTATTTCTCTTAATTTGTTTGCTCTAGTTGAGTTAAACCCAGGCTTGCTCTGACAGTCAGTGTAGAACTGCTCTGTGCATGTGTGGGTTAATCTTTATCCATGCTCTTGAAAGAGAAATGGGAATTGCTAACACTGGAAAACACCTGGCTCATTTGGAAATGTACTTCTGGGAAAGTGGGTTTCGTATACACCAGGGAAGCGATTTTCTTGAAATCCAAGTTTCAGGGAAGTGGTGGGGTTTCTTCAGCCACTGGGAATTTAAGCATATGGAGATTTGTTCCCCTCAAGCCCTGTCTGTGTTACATGTTATAGCCAAATTTGTCATTTTTAAGACACCTGAGCTGGCAGTAGAAGCACTGAAAGCTATTTCATAGGTGTAGCTCAGGGATTTTAATGATGAAGTTGGTGAGCTGCTGGCATTGAGGAATAGGAGCATCCCGGGCTGGAGCTTTCCTGGAGGCCTGGAAGGGTTCTGATGTGCTCATGGATAAACTGGAAGATGGGAATAGCAGTTACAGACAGGCATGAACTTTGGGAGATCCTGAGGACTGGGTTGTTTATTCCTGTTTCGGTTCCCAGCTGCCTGGTGCCCACCTGGCTCCGCTGAGCACGGCTGGGGCTCCCAGGGGGAGGAGGCTGCGCTCAGTGTGGCGACGCGCAAGCGTCGCATCTAAGTCTCGCTGCGGTTGTCCAAAGTGTTTGATTAATTTCCTCCAAGTGCAGTGCCTGACTGTATCTTTTGCCTTCCCTCTGCAGGCTGCCCTCGGGAGCGGCAGTGGGAGGCAGCGGAGCTGGCCTCGGCAGCGGGAGAGGCTGGACTTCCCGTGTCTCTGTGCTGAATGGCTGCGATGGCGCCCGCTCTCACTGACGCAGCAGCTGAAGCTCACCACATCCGATTCAAGCTGGCTCCCCCGTCCTCCACCTTGTCGCCTGGCAGTGCCGAGAGCAACGGCAACGCCAACAACATCCTCCTGGCTGCCAACGGCACCAAAAGGAAAGCCATTGCTCCGGAGGATCCCAGTCTAGATTTCCGAAACAACCCTACAAAGGAAGAGCTGGGCAAGCTGCAGCCGCTAGTGGCCTCTTATCTCTGCTCGGATGTAACATCTGTCTCTTCAAAAGAGTCTCTGAAGCTGCAAGGAGTCTTCAACAAGCAGACAGTCCTTAAATCTCACTCTCTGTTATCTCAGTCCTTCTTGAAAACAAGTGATCTGTTGGGGAGGCAACCAGTGTTGGAATTCACTTTGGAGAATCTAAAAACAATGAGTACTAATAGCCAGCCACCTCTCCCACAAGCGCCTGTGAATGGCTTGGCCAAGAAATTGGCCAAAAGTACCAATTCAGACCATGAAAACTCTAGTTCTCTGAATGGTGGGAAGTGTGCTCCTCCTTCTGCTGCCCTCCAGACTGTTGACTATAATACAGGAGGTTCTGAACTGGGGGACTTGAAGACCGGGTTGACCAATTGCACTCTTCCACACAGAAGCCTTGATGCAGAGCGTGCAACTCCCTTTAGCAATAATAGCACTGCAAATAAATCTTCCCTTAATTCCACGGAGCAGCAGTGGGTGCTCGAGGGCGGCAGTGGGGAGACGCGGGTGCCCAGTGTCGTGAGTCGCTCCGACTTTGGGAGCAGTAAGTTGGAGGAGCAGAAACCTTCTCTGCTGGCTGGTCACCACAGCGCTCTGGACTCCGAGATGAGGACGAGGGCCCTGCTGCGGCGTCAGGCAGACATCGAGAGCCGAGCCCGGCGGCTGCAGAAGCGCTTGCAGGTGGTGCAGGCGAAGCAAGTGGAGAGACACATCCAGCAGCAGTTGGGCGGCTTCTTGGAGAAAACGCTGAGCAAGCTCCCAGCTTTGGACCCCCTGAGGCATCGGAGCCAGCTGATGTTGACCAGAAAAGCAGAAGCAGCCTTGAGGAAAGCTGCGAGTGAGACAGTTACTTCAGAAGGCCTGAGTAACTTCCTGAAGAGTGATTCAATATCAGAGGAACTGGAGAGATTCACAGCCAGTGGCATGGCCAACTTGAGATCCAGCGAGCAGGCGTTTGACTCGGATGTCACTGACAGCAGCTCGGGGGGAGAGTCGGACGTTGAAGAAGAGGAACTGACCAAAGCAGACCCAGAACAACCCCACGTACCACTGTAAGTAGCACTCACTTGTTTCCTTCTGGTGGTGGGGAGCAAGGTGGAAGGTGGCAGATAGAAAAACAGCTTTTGTAGGAACCCTAAATTTTGGATGGTCTTAGGTCAAAAAATGTTTAAAACTTGTTTGGTGTGATTTGCAGCATGTGCAGCACTGAAGATAAAATTCCTCATGCGTACTGGAAATAGCCTTTGGTGTTTGTGGAGCAGCAAGTCATGGAAATACTGGCTGGCTGGAGTGGTGTGAGCTGCAGATACAAACCTGGAATGCCATTTGCAGTTGTCTCCGGGATGCTTTTATCCTGTCTCCTGACATGAAATGTTTGTTTTTTTACAATGGGAATATTTGTTGTAAACCTGTTGTGTAAAGTAAGGCTAGTCTGAATCTGTGTAGCTGACAGCATATTTATGATTGGGGAGTTATTTTATTTGTTAAATGACCTGCCTGGAAAAAAAATACTCTGAAAGGATTTGGTTGAAGTGCCAGCGGAAGTGTGAAGCGAATGTGTTCTCTTCTTGAATCTGGGAAATTATTGCTGGGGATTTTCTTGTCTGTGAGTTGCATTAAATGGTGACAGCAGCTTCATAATGATGTTGTTAACTGGATGCTGTTTGCATAAGTATTAGGTGTCTGTGTGTGGAGGAGGAAGATCCTTCTCAAGGCAAAAGGTCTTGACACCGATCAAGGAAGAAGAGAAATTTTTGTTCCAAACCCAGAATCTTCCCTGGGAGTGCACACCACAGTATTTTGCAAAAATCTCTTAAAAGGCCATATTCTGTGTCTAGGCTGTGTGAAATCTTGCTTGCATCAGTAGATGATCTCTTCCACCCTGATGGACCTATTGAACCGAGACCTCAGTCTGTGAAGTATTGCTACGGTCGACGAAAAGCTCCCTGCAGCAGGCACAGGGGCCCTGGCTGGAATGCCAATGGCTTTCCCATCCAGGCTGGAAAAAGTCACCAGGACTTTAGCATTCCTACGCTGTCCTGGGATTGTTCAGCTCTCTCTGGAGAAATGACTGAACGGATTTGGGTACCTGTTGTCCAGAGTGTGTTAGTGACTGGCCGAAGGCTGTGTGACACAGATTTTACTGAGCTGGGTAGATGTGAACAGTGGGCACGTGGTAACTTCAGCATCCTCTGAGAACACGCTCCTGTGGATGATTGCTGATAGCCAGATGTTACAGCTTTTGAATATCAAATTCCAGCTAAATGTCACATTGTGTTTTGGGATGGTGGCGCAGGATGAATTTCTGCATGTGAAGTCTTAAATGTAGCTTGAGTTTGGGTTTCTCCCAGTGCAAAACTGGTAGCTAGCTGATCATGTGGTCTCTCCTGGGTGGACATAAAGAGGTTCTTGTGCTTTTAGAAACAAGAGTTTAGTAACTTTATGCCTGTTTTATAACATCCACAAACTTACTGTTGGGAGTAGTAGTACAATTCCATTTAGCAGTCTTGTAGTAATTATTGCAGGAGACATTTGATTAAAAATCTGTCCAAAATAATACTAAATTTCCCATATTGTGGGTTTCATGGCTTCACGTGTTGTCTAGCAAAGTGAAATTTCTTTGCCACTCCTCTAATCCCAAGAGGAAGTGTGGCATTCAGAGACACGAGGCGTGAAATTCTTAGCTGACTTTTCCGCCCTTTGCCTTAGTCACGCCTTCACGTTCTGAGTACTCTTAAAAAGCCAAAGATTTGAAAGCTAGTAAAAAGACTGATCCCTCTATTGTCTCTGGGTTCAGAAGCTGGTGTGTATGCACACTGGCATCTAGGCCAGGCCCACCAAACCTCATTTAAAGTTGGTGCCTGTGGGTATTTGGTAATGAGCCATCCCAGCACTGACCGTCCTGTTGGATGAGTGCTGTGACATCGGCCCCGAGCTCTGGCACTGCTGAGGCTCAGCGCGTGTTGGTGCTTGTTAGTGGAACTGCTCAAGTCAACCTTAAGAGCTGGTACAAGCTTCTGAGCACATCTAAATACCATTCTTTTCCAGCAGTGCTAAGAGGCAGGAAGGGGAAGAGCCGAGTTTTCCACTGGGAAGCTGCCTTGGGCCAGCTGGTGATACAGAGCCATTGTTGCACATTAGTGTGAGTGCAGAGGCTGCTCAGGGAGGGCTGGATTTTTTTTCTTTCTGAATTTACCTATTAGAAGGAAGACGTGTACCCTGATTATTTTAATTTTGATAGTGAGACAGAGTATCTTACACTTAAGTGTGTAATGGAGACATTCCGAACCCACCTGGATGCGTTCCTGTGTAACATGCTTTAGGAGACCCTGCCTTGGCAGGCGCTGGGACTGGATGATCTCCAGAGGTCCCTTCCAGCCCCAGCAATTCCGTAATTCTGTAAACTTCTCATTGCTCAGTCACCATCCCTTGGTTCTGCACTGCTTCTGGGTGCCCCTGCCTTCCCCCCAAAAAATTGCTGTTTGATTTAGACCTTCAGTGACAGTTGTGCCACAAACAGTGTCTCGGAGCCTGCTGGTAGTGAGTGGCCACGTCACCGACCACCTCTGGGATTCAAGTAGGAGCACCCAAAAGAGACAAAGACATGTTTACATCATGCTTAGATAAGAGCTGACCTTTGAGTTTTTCTGGTGTGGTGGCATTCCAGAATCAGTGTCTGGTCAAGGACAGGCTGTGAAGCGTTTGTGCTGTTCTGACCTGCCTGATCTCAACTATGGAGCACCATCTCCCTCAGAAATTCTTCTTTCCAGTAATGTTAGGGATGTATCAGAACTTGGTAGGTCCTTTTAAAGCACTCCCAGACCTGCTGCCCAGGAAGGTGCTGTCATTCAGGTGCATAACCGGGCCATCATGTAATGCATAAACAAAGCAGGGAGGGATTCGTTACACCTTTGGGAAGCCCTGCCAGCCATGGGCTTGGTTTAACGAGGTGCTCCTGGTTCTCAGGCAGCTGATGGGGAGGGCAGGTGTGCGCAGGCAGGGTTGGGTTGTGCTGCACCCTTGGCTTTGTGTGCATCGAGGACCACTGTGCTGGGTTGCGTCTGCTCCCAGGTTAACAATACACAGCTCTGCCTCACAGCTGAGATCCTCTAAAGGTGTGAGCGGTGCAGAGTGAGGATCAGCAGAGAGCAGCTCTGCCTTTGCCAGGAGGTGAGGAAGGCAGGTTGGAGCCTCCCCTGTGGAGAATCCCGGCTTCCTCGGCTGGGTGTGACAGGAGGCAGCAGCGCCTGAGAAACCTGTGCGACTGTGAAAGGGCCCGGCTGCCCTTTGGGGGTGGGGAGGGACTGGCACAGGCTGCCCAGAGAAGCTCTGGCTGCCTCTGGATCCCTGGAAGTGTCCCAGGCCAGGCTGGGCACTGGGGCTTGGTGCAACCTGGGATAGTGGAAGCTGTCCCTGCCCATGGCAGGGGGTGGCACTGGATGGGCTTTAAGGTCCCTTCCGACCCAAACCATTCCGTGGTTTTATGTTGCTGTCAGCATGTTGGGATCAGGGACTGCTTGTGAAACGTAGTTCAGAGGAGGACATGGAACTTCTCCCAGTGCTGGAGGGCTGCTGGCTGAAATCTGGTTTGTGTGGCTGAGTGATGGTTTAGAAAGTCACCAAAGTCCTGTTGTGTCTGTGTCCCTATGCTAATACATATAAATAGAAAATATTTCATCTGGCTTGTGCATCTTTATAGTAGTTGTTTTTCTCAGACTGGTGGTTTCTTTGGTTGTGTTGTATTTGCCTGTAGACAAGTTTAATCAGAATTTGTCAATTACTTTTGGCTGGTTAGTGACCTATGCTGAGCAGCGATGCAGGCATGAACTGGTGAGTGGTAGCTGGTTTGGTCTCTCTAATCCTCAACTTCAGTCTCTACCATGGAAAAATTTTCTGAAAAGGTAATGAAACCAAATATTTGACTGGGACTTATCTTTTAGCTCAGGTTTTCTTATCTGGAAAGTCACTGTTTGGCTGGCAGTTGCATCAAGCTGCTGAGAGGGAACTGCAGTTCCTAGTGACCAACTTCTCACACCACTGGCTTCCCACAGAACCTTTCCAAGGGTCAGGCAGTCTCTACAGTGTTCAGTTGTGGTTGTTACGATGCCTATGGCCACGATGCCTGAGCACACTTTAATTATTCCCATTTACTGATGGGAAATCTGAGCACCTTCTGCACTTTGGTGTTGCAGTGAATCATTTCACAGCCCATGTGTTGTCTCCTCCCTGCACTGCGTCACATTGTGCTGCTGGGATTTCAGAGTTGCTGGGCTTGGAGTAATAATTAAGATTTCTCACAAAGAACTGCTTTTCCCAGCACTGATTTCCAAGTCCTGTGTTGGAGGTGGACGCATGGGGCACTTGGGTTGGTGGTTGCTTGAGGAGTGGTCGCGGTTGGTTCAAGCTGACTGAGAAATGTGATTTAGAGATTCCGATTTTTCTCCCTTGGTTGTTTTTCAAGTGAGAACATGATAATGAAGCCTGTATCTCAAGGGCCATGAAATAGTATTTCTCAAGTCTGTGACTTCATGGAACCGTGTATTTCGGATATCAAATCCCACACCGTGGGGACTAAGGAAGCTTTTCCTACTGGTCACAAACATATTTCACTAAATTATTTATGCAGGGCAATCCTAAAAGTTTGTCTCTTATTCTTTATCACTTTTTCAGTCACCTGATCAACACTTCATGTGTTGTTTTTTGTTGAATTTTAGCTGTGCTTGTAGGTACTGATGACAGCACGGTGCTTAACTGTATTTTTCAGCTGTTTATGAGAACTTGCTTGTGTGTTGTCTGAGTTGTTGTTAGTCTCAGCAGCAATGTGTTGGTCAGAAGTCCTGCAGGCTCTTTCAGTCGGGAAGAGAGAGCAAATCCTGAAGTGTTCTTGCTTAGCATTTGAAAGCAGAACAATAGAGTGGTTGATTGTTCAAAAATGCTTAATCAGGTATCCGGAGTAAGTAGGACACTCCAAGTCCCTCTTGCTTTTAAGGAAAGAGGGCAAACGAGAATAGTCAGTTATTTGTCAGAGATGCTGGTCCTAGTACGCCTTTTATAGATGTTACAGGTGTCTGATAAGTTGTTCCTGACTTCTGTTAGAGCCTTGATCCCCGTGCAGACCTCACTGGAGAATGGTGGGGAGGTTTGGTGGGTTTGGTGTAGGTCAGTGACCATCCACAGACCTCAGATAAGGCAGGGTGGTGGTTGTATTTCATCCGAGAGGGAGTTTGGTGCTTTGGTTGAAATTTATCTTTCTAGGCTGAAAGCCCCTTCCACCCCAGACCAGTCTGGGATTCTGTGAACCAGCACTCGGTGTTGGGTCACACGTGCAAGGAATAAGGTTTGGATCAGTGCTGTGGTTCAGGAAAATGTTTGAATTTGGTGTGTCGGGTGTTGAATGCAGACAAAGCATCTTTCTGGCAGATGCCTTTACTGCCCCTGCAGCGTTTTGGGCTGTTCTGTTCAGTCAAGTCTTCTGTCCCTGTTTCTCAGGCTGTGCTGGGCTGGTGTACGGAAGATAATGCAGAGGACTGTGGATGATTTGGTGTCTGGTACTGCCAGTAAGCTGCTCTTTGTCTCTGTAGCCCTTACCCAGTGGGGCAGCAAGTAAAAACAGGCTGTAGCTCAGAATTTTTAGGAGTTGCGGGTGACACGGTGGATAGGGTTGTATAAATATTTACTTTACTTTTCATTGGAAAAAGCCTGTCACAACATCTGAAGCAGCAGAAAAAATTTTTTGAGAAGTTTGTGAATGTGAACTGGTGTTAAAAACCCAGTGTACTTGTCTGCTTTGCTGCAGTCTCCTCTGAAATGGAAGTCGATGTTTGAGTGAGGGAAAGGGGCCCAGTTTAGAGTTGATCTCCAATATTGAAGTCTAATATACGTCTGTGGGGGATGGGGAAAGACTTTTATACTGTGTTACAGCAGCATCTGTGAGCAGCCACGGCTCAAAGCTGCGTTTTTATTCATGCTGCTATTGACAGAAGACAAAAAATGACTGTGTGGCTGAGATTAGAATTACTGCATGGCTGAGATTACAAGTGGAGCAACGGTGAACGTGGAATTCCTTAAGGAAGAGATTGCAAAGGTACTCCCGGGTGTCTTCCTCAGAGATTTGGGGTTTCATTCTGCAGTGACATAGGCTCCCCCTCTCCTTTGTTCTCTCCTACCGCAGATCCGTTCTGGTTGCACTCGCTCAGCAGTGCTAGACTTCCAGCTGGGGGAAAATGTTTTTCTTGCTAAACTGGCATTACCCCAAGAGATTTTTCCACGGAGCATGTTTTGGGCACACCCTGGATATGGGGCGTTTTGCAAGTGTCTCGTTTCAAAGGCTGGGAGAGCTCAGTGTCTTTGCTGGGCCGCCCTCAGATAAAACGCTTTAGGTTAGGAGAGAACGTAAAAAATTGGCTTAGGTATTATATGCTAGATTTTGGAATGAAAGGAAGGGCTTAAAAATATAAATAGGCAAGGGCCTGTGTATTGACTAGGAATTCAGATGGGAAATGGGAAGAGAGGCTTGAATTGCCGTTGGGTTTGTCGCAGTTGCCCTTCCCATCTCTGGAGCCAACTGGGAATGATTCAGCTCACCAGTGCACTCAGGGTTGTCTCTGGTTGTGGCTCTCTGCATTTGAAAGATTTGCTTTCACTTGGAGTACTGAAATGATTAGCTCAAGTAACATCCAGCTCCTTCTTTTCTTTATATTTTTTTTTTTCTGTCCTATTTCTTTTCTTTTCACCACCCTCTGACCTTCCCTAGGATAAGGTTACTTTCTGGAATGCCTGCTCCAGGTTTGACCTCAGCACTGAACAAGCTATTTATGGGAAGGGTACCTGGCACAGGCATGCCGAGTTAAGGATTTGCTAACGATGCCTGGGATTTTCCTGTAAAACCTGGGATTTTCCTGTAAAACGTGCTGTTTCATTGCATTGCATCAGCAGTGAGGGGGATGATGCTTTGGTGAAAGAGAATGTTTAAAAGGGGACAGTCAGAGTCTTGTGCTATTGAGACCTTCAGTTCACTGCTTTTGTTATGATGATGGAGTGGCTCAAAAATTTTGTGGCGAATTGGTCACGTCGAGGGTGTTTTCCCTTTTGCCTGCCCCTCCCAAAGCCAGCCCGAGCTGTGTGCCAAGCCCTGCCCGTGCCAGCCCTGCCCGTGGCTGTGCCGAGCAGGGAGGTCGCCCCGGGGGTGCGTTTGGAGCTGCCGCGTTGGCTGGGAGCTGTCAGGTTAGTGAGGTGAACTCCTTGGCAGATGGCTGTTCTCTCCCTGGTGCTCATGTGCAACCACGATGTCTCAACTGCAAAACGAGATGTTCCCTGCGATAGTGGTGGCACAGCTCGGCTGGCACATCTCGTGACGCTCCTGCTTCGGCGGCACATTAATTCCTGCTGCCTTATGAATGAGCACAGGGTGCTCTCTCCACAACTCTGTGATTCTCCAACAGCTTCAGTTTTAAAGAGTTAGAGCTCCTGTGTCTGTTAAATCTGTGCATGCTGCCTGTGTAAAATACACTCACAGAATCACAGGATGGTTTGGGTGGGAAAGGACCTCTAAGCTCATCCAGTCCCACCCCTGCCATGGGCAGGGACACCTTCTCCTATGCCAGGGTGCTCCAAGCCCCGTCCAGCCTGGCCTTGGACACTTGCAGGGATCCAGGGGCAGCCAGAGCTTCTTTGCTCAGCATGGAGTTCCAGAGAGTTTTGAATGTCATTTTGCTGCCTCAAAAGTGCTTCCTGACAGGGTGGATTTGTGAAAAGTGACTTTATTTGGCTGCTGGCTTAATGAAATATTTAGTAATGTAAAGCAATGCCAAAAAAAAAAAAAAATACACCCCCCACTATAATAGTGACTTTTTTTATATTAGGCTCGAAACATTTGATCATCATATTACCCAAAGAGGGAACTAGGGATGATCAGGGTTCTCCTCATGCAGCAGAGCTTTAGGCTTTTGTATTTTGTGACATTTTAGCAGTTTCCATAGTAACACATAACGATGTTGTAAGAAATGTTGCAAGAATTTTATTTGTATAAGGGAGGACTTTCAAATATTAATGGAAAGCCGTGTGAATTGGAGGGAAATGTGTGTGATGGGAGGCAGAGAGAAGGGTTTGATGTAGTGCCCGGAGCGAGCAGCCATCCATAGACTGAACTGGTCTTGGCCAGCAAACAGGAAAATAAGAGAGCTTCAGTCATCTTGGGAATGTTTGCCACGAAATCTTTCCTCTCTGATGCTGTAGGTGAAGCTTGGGAATATTCTGCTGTCGCTCATTCTCCTGGTCCAGGTAAAGAATATTCTATCTCCAGAGTGCTTCTCATCCCCACCCGTGTGCAGTTGGAGCTCATCTCTTTCCATGATTTTAAGATTTGGAGCTGTTACCCCATTGGTGTTCGTGGGGGGCTCTAGGCTTATCTGAGACAAAATTGGATGTCTTCGTTTAGAAGCCTTTGAGGCAGCTCATAGGCTCAATCTGCATTTCCTGAATTCCCTGGTGGCTTCCCCTTAATGCCCAGTGCTGAGCTTTGGCTGTTTCAGGGCTGGTGATGTTGCGTTAGCGAATCCATTCCACTGCTGAGAGGGAACCAGAGAGGTTTTATGTAGGTGCCATAGACAGAAATGGCCTGAGCCGTGCTTGAGCAGGAGGTTCCTGTGCTCAGAGCTGGCCTGTGCGTGCCTCGTGTGCTTTCCTGCAGCCTGGTGAGGAGGTGGAAAGCGCAGAGCACACCCTCTGCGCGCGCCCGGAGCGGGGCACGGATCTGTGATCAGAGGGGAGACCTGAGCAAGGGACAGCTGGGTTTGAAGGTGCTTCAGTGCTCAGCGATCCTGGCTCTGCTCTGACAAAACTTCACTGCTGTGGTCCCAGCTCCTGCTCCGTGTGGTTTGGTGGGAGGAGGTGATGGCTCTTGCTGTTCCTACTGGCTTTTTTCTCCACTGGGGTCCCACATCCCAGTGGCCAGGGCAAGAATATTTCTGTTTAGCAGCCGTTGCTATTCCTAGGCTGGGACAGTTGAATGAATAAAAATCGCAGCAGCTAAATCTGCCTATTTTTGTGTGAATTGGAACCCTTTTCCATGTGACTTCTGCTATTCCAGTGCTGGCTATTTCAAAAAAATGAGACAATCAGCCTTCTGTAGATCTGCATTTTGAATGCAGAACACTTGCAGGGTTCTTGCTCCATGTATGCAACATTTTGTGGTGTCGGCTTTTTACTGTCTCAGGCTAAAACAAGAAAATTATTTTCTCTCTTCCTTTCATGTCGTAGGTAGCTCTGCTGCCATTAGCAGAGATTTCTGAAAGTCAAAGGCAAGGTGCTGTTTATACTGAGACAGCAGAAAATAATGTGAAGAAACCAAGCACATTAAGAAATCTCCGAAGGCATTAACCACTTTTCCTGTGTCAGGGTGGATTAAATTGATACAGATTAATTTTCAAGTATTTTTCATTGTAGTAGGCACAGCAGAGTGTCATGTAATGACTTCTCCAAGGTTCGTTGTGCATATATTGGTCAAAACCATCCCATTTTAAATAAAATAAATCTGTTTGAGTAGTAGCCAGCCACTTAAAGATTCCTCAGTTTGATGATTCATATTGTGCCTAAAGACAGCTTTCCATATTCAGCCCTCACTTGCTCCCCCCTACCATCCCCCTCTCCCTGCCTCTGGAAATGGGCAGGAAGCCCAAACCAGCTTAACTCTTAGTTATTTAAACCTACTTTTAATAAGTAATGCTTGTAAAAAATCTTACCTGAAGGCTGATTGACATTGTGTTGTGTATTAGATGTTAACCTGGTTTATGAAGTGTGTAACTGGTTTTTTTTCCTTCTTTAGCTGCTTTTTTCTTGAATGTGAGCTATTCTTTGAATTCTTTCTAACAGGCTGGAATTACATCTGTCTCCAGTTATGGTGGTTCTGTGCTGGTTCACTCTTTTGTGTGAATCTTTTTACTTGTCAGATCTGCCCTAGTGCCCCTTCTCTCCCTCTGCATCACCTCTCCTGGGGTATTCATGGCCAGGTCTTCTTAATGGAAAGAGTTCTAGTTCTTTTTGCAGCTCATTCTCCTGCATGCTGGCTCTTGAGATAGTATTTATTTTCAAAATAGTATCCTCTGAAGAGAGAAAATTTTCATAACCCATCCTAGTTGTCATGGCACAGCTCTACCTTTCCCCCCCCCACTTTGCTCTCTGCACCAGGCGTGCTTTGGTTATGTTAAACTCCTGAAACCAAACGCCCTCCAGGCTGGGTACAGGTAAGCCCTGATCAGATTAGCTGCTCTGCAAATTGAGTTGGTTATTGCACCAATGTTTTTTGTGCTTGAGCAATGAATTTGTGTGCCAGGATGAGGTGCTCCTCTGAAGAATTAAAGGAAAAATGACTTAAGTGTTTCGGTGGCTTTATGAAGAACGAGTGAAAATTATCACAGAATATCTGGAGTTGGAAGAGACCCACAAGGATGGCCCAGTCCAGCTCCTGGCCCTGCACAGACACCCCAGCAGTCCCACCCTGTGCCTGTTTCCCTCCCACAGCTTAAAAAGATGCTCTGTGAAAACTTTGTGGTGCTCAGTGATGCGGCTCCTTGAAAGAGGAGGATGAGGAGAAAATGTTGCGGGTGTTTTCTTCATTGTTGTCATGTCTGTGAAGATTTTGGTTGTAAATTCCCAGATGCTTTTAGCTGTGATGCTTGGAACAAGCAGTGACTGCAGGACTCCAGCAGGGAGGGAACCTCTGCAGCCCCTCATAGCACTAACGAGGTGGTCCCCCCTAATGAGGGTCTGTTGCTGGAGCTGAGTGTTACTGGGTGAATCTGCTGGAGGAATCCTCTCTTTATTGTTTTCCTCTGATGTTGCGGCATTCCTCAAAATCCCTTTCATCTGCTTCTTGTCTGCTTGTTAACAACCATCTGCATGCAGAGCGCTTGGCTACTTTCAATCTCTGCCTTATATAATTGAAATTTTCCCCGCTCCTTTTGGAGCTTTCTGGTAGGATTTTTTTTCCTCTCTGATGTAGGTGTTTGAATTTTTCAGCGAGTCAATCTAGAACATAAAGTGATCTTCCTGTTCTGGGCTTGCTGCAGTTGTTGTACTGGGGAAAAAAAATTGGTTTTACTTAAATTTATTAGGCCTGGGAGAAAACTTTGTTGCCCAGAGCAGTTGTGGCTTCCCCATCCCTGGAAATGTCCAAGGATGAGCTTTAAGGTCCTTCCCAACCCAAACCAGTCTGTGATTCTATAAAACTGTGTAATTTTCCTTCCTGTTTGAGAGACTGCAACCAAAATTTTCAAGGAGACATATCCAGGGAAGCCTTTTCTCTGTTTTTTCATTCTTTTTTTTTT